>CM040240.1:227452681-227684390 GCA_022545495.1 Chrysanthemum lavandulifolium
CTCCCAACGATAAGCATTAGCAATTTATCATTTCTTTACTTTCAATTCATGTATTTCATTATGTCAAATATTGAATCGATTGTTGCGAGTTAATATGAGCGCTAGCACCTCTCGGTGCTATCCTAGTTATGATTCCTTAATTGTTTTGTTTATGTTTACATTGCTTTCATATAATTATTTCTAGTGTATGCATGCATAGTTTGTTGGTAGCTACCATTGTTTTGGTAGTTTTGAATGGCGGTAGTATCTAGTTGCTTAGGAGATATGACCAATGACCCTAAGTAGGTGGGTGAGTGTGAAGGGTAAGAATTGACCAATGACGACCCTTCTTCGCTTGTGTGATTTGACCAACTGATCCACCTACCGTTTGGATGAACTTAAGTTAAGGATGAGTGTTTAAGATGCTAGCGTCCGGGCACTCATTGTTATGAATCTTGCATGTAGCGAAACTTAATGACTTGGCTTATGGGACTAAAACAACTGGACTTTCAAGGGTAGTAGCTTGATCTCCTGTGGAAACCTTTGCGATAGGTTAGGACTAACCCGACCAAATGTTGTCCTAGCGACCTTAAACCCCACTTGAAGCAATTGGAAGTAATTAAACGTGAACATAACATGATAGGATGAGTAACTAGGTTAGCACACTTCTCCTCATTGATCACAACCCTCGCCTTTATTCGCTTTCCTTTATTTTCTTGTCTTTAGTTATTAATTAATCATTTCAACCTTAAAATTTGTGACACCTAAACTTAATTAGAATCCGCTCACATAGCTCTTGGGAAGACCTCGGTTTTACCGAATACTACACTACACACGATCGGGTACACTGCCCGTTAGTGCATTAGGGTAGACCATAGGTATAACGAGACACTTATAAATATTAAAACCTCGTCAGTAAAACCTGCATCAAACACACACGTAAACACACTAAGTTCAACATTTGAAAATAATATCATTCAGGCATTACATCGAACATTTTATGTGCATCAGACCTTACCTTGTGAAATCAGTTTTTTATTTATCACAAACTTAACATACAAACAATTCGAATTTATGATTTTAGAAATAATATTAACATACAATTCGCGTTTATAATATTAGGAGAAATTTTTTAGAGATACAAATCAAATTCGTATGGACAACTTACCTTGTGATAGAGTAGTAGTTGATGAAAAGTGAGACAACATTAGGGTTCTTATTAGAATGAATTTCTCGATTTAGGTTATTTGTTATGGTTTTGATTTGAGGTTCAATTATTTTGATTTAAGGTTCAAGTGATTTTGAAATGAATTTGCATAATTTTGTCCAAGCATAGTGGACAAAAGGAAAAAAAAATAACTATAAACTATTTAAAGAATTAGGACAGATGTCATTTTCTTAGATTTTTGCCTCAAACTTTCCTCAAATACTTTTGTCACAAACCTTATAATATATAGGTTTTAGATTAGATTAGATTTGAAGAAAATGTTTGTATTATTCAAGTTGGTACTTCAAGAAACAAATATTATGACCAATCACACATCTGAATTTTTTGTTTAATGTAACTTTCAATTTCATTAATCAAAAGATGTATGCTTTTACAAATTAACTGAGATGACAACCGCAACACGCAAGTAATCACATTAACTGTAACATATCTCTAGTTAAAATAAGAAATGTTGAACTATATAATCAGACGATTGAATTTGTCGTTTACTATAACTTTCATTTATTTAATCAAAGGATGTACGCTTCAACCAATTAACTAAGATAAAAGTGCAATACACAAGTAATCACACTAATTGTATCATATCTATAATTAAAACAAGAAATGTTGATTGACCTACTCACACACACACAAAATTTCATTTATCATAACTTTTCATTTCTTAATTAAAAGATTTACGCTATTACCAATTAACTTAGAAGACAATCGAACACACAAGTAATCACACTGACGTACATGTAGTCAAAACAAGAAATGCCAAATAACCTAATCACATGAATTAATCTGCCGTTTACTATAACTTTCATTTATTAATCAAAAGATGTACGGTTCTATGAATTAGCTTTGGCGACAGCCACAAATGTGACGTATCTATAGCCAAAAAAAGAAATATCAAATAACCATATCTCACGTAGCCTTTCATTTATTAATCACAAAATCTATGTCTCTTTTCACCGGCAACACGCGCGTAAACACACTGGTTGTAACATGTTTACATTTCATGCATTCATAAGTCTTTTAATCACACATACTTTTACCTATTAAATCAACACGACACTTACAACATGCGGCACAAACACGATTCTTGTAAAACGAACTTTACTGATTAGATACATTCGAAATTCTACCCAGAACTCACCCAACAACCGTAACACGCGCGTAAACACACTACTCATAACATATTAATAATTACACCCAATAAAAATAACTTATTAATCTCATCAAATAAACAAAAACTAATTTTATCTTAATCCAAACTTTACCAAAAATAAACCTAGAGTCATAACCACTAATCAAAACTCAAGGGACTTATTTCGTAACTGATCAACACATTCCATTGCCACGTAGGACACAACACACCCTCCACTCCCATTGGCCACAATTCCCCTCCCTCGAATTCCTATTGGTCCACGTCAACACAGATGACACGATTTCTAGTGTCTTCATGAAACACCCCCAAACAAACCTCACGCTCTACTATTTGACCGCGTGCGTCCACGCGCCACTCAACTATATATAACCTCTTCACAGAGCTTGACAAAAACATTCACATTTCAAATCTGAGTTACATAACAACTTTCTATAAACCTCTAGAAGAATAATCAATCTGTGATTGTGAAGAAGCTTTTTTTTTGGAGAGTGTTTTACGGAGGTGAATGATGGCTCGCTACGGCGTCGTTTTGGCGATTGTGTTGATTGGTATAATTTCTCATATCTTGTTTTGATTGTGTTTTTTTTTTTATGAATGTGATGAAATTAGGTTTAATTTTGATGTATGATGTTATTATTGATTTAATTATTAGTTGATTGATTTTTAATTAGTTTATTGATTTAGCTATTTATTTTTTAAAGAGTTATGCAGATTTAATTATGATATAGTTTTAATTTGATAAATGTAGATTTTAAATTGATTGGAAATGAATAAAAATGATGATGCAGATGTAGCTTTAATTTGATTGATTTTGATTTAGGTTTTGTTGAGCTATTCATTTGATTATGATAAATGTAGATCTAATTCTGGTATAGTTTAATTTGAGATTCTGATTTAGTTTAAATATGAGATATGATAATATGGATATGAAGAATGTCAGGTTTAGGTTTTTCAAATTACTTGATTGTTGATTGATTTTTGTTTTATAACATCTCAGCCACTTTTAGATGGGTTTATTTGTCAATTTGTGTTGTGTTCCGTGGTACGTTATTAGAAAGACGAATCGTCGTTTAGAATTTATTTTATTTGTCTGTTAAAATGTAACAAATGAAAGGCCAAAAAAGTTATATAAATGGTTTTTGATTATACCAGAATTGTTATTAGTATCCGAAACACTAAGTTTACAGCTTCACATGGCGTATAGAATGTTTTATAATATCTTTGTAGTATTTGATATCTTATGACAAAATTGAGGCCCTTTATATCACAAAGATATGGAGATAAACTATTTACGCCTTTTCAACTGTTTATGAATCTTGATTAGTGTCGTTTTCTTTGTTTAATTGGTTATATGCATTGATATGAGTTTTTAGGATATGCGCACGTGCAAAAAAAGTATCACATTAAGTACTCATTTGCGTATAGTATTGAATTAAATGATGTCCTGTCGACTGTTTAAAATTTGATATTTGGTGGAATATTAAGTAATCTATTTATTTTGGTGAAAAAGAATCAATATTATGCTGTACACAATGTGCGAATTATTGTAACATGATTTAATCAGGCAGTAAGTTGCCAACATTGTTCCTTTTAGCAGTAGTTGTTTCATGGTTCTGTAGTTGGCTATTTAATGGTTTCCGATATTTTTAAACTAACCCTTTTAATGTGGTACAGGTTGCCTGTTTGCAATTTCGATTGCAAAAGAAGAAGCTACTAAATTAGGAACTGTTATCGGTATTGATCTTGGGACCACCTATTCTTGTGTCGGTGTTTACAAGAATGGCCATGTTGAAATTATAGCAAACGACCAAGGAAACCGTATCACTCCATCGTGGGTGGCTTTCACCGATTCCGAGAGGTTGATTGGTGAGGCTGCAAAGAATCAAGCGGCTGTTAACGCTGAAAGGACCATCTTCGATGTTAAGAGGCTTATTGGACGAAAGTATGAACTATGTCTTTGTGTGTAAATATTGAATATCTGCTGTTGTACATTGTTTAACATTCTATTTTTGTATGACAGGTTTGAGGACAAGGAAGTCCAAAGGGATTCGAAGCTTGTTCCATACAAGATTGTCAACAGAGATGGGAAGCCGTACATCCAAGTCAAGCTTAAGGACGGTGACAAGGTTTTCAGTCCTGAAGAGATCAGCGCTATGATTCTTACCAAAATGAAGGAGACAGCCGAAGCTTTCCTTGGAAAGAAAATTAAGGACGCTGTTGTCACCGTTCCTGGTAAGTTTAATACAAAAGGAAATTTCATTAATAGTACTTTTTGATGTACCCTTGAATGATGTTTGTTAACGGTTTACTTTTTGATTATTTATGCAGCTTACTTCAATGACGCCCAAAGGCAGGCTACCAAGGATGCTGGAGTGATTGCTGGTTTGAATGTTGCCAGAATCATCAATGAGCCCACGGCTGCTGCTATCGCATACGGTCTGGATAAGAAGGGTGGCGAGAAGAACATCCTTGTCTTTGACCTTGGTGGTGGAACTTTCGATGTCAGTATATTGACCATCGATAATGGAGTTTTTGAGGTTTTGGCAACAAATGGTGACACCCATCTTGGAGGGGAGGACTTTGATCAGCGAATCATGGAATACTTCATCAAGTTGATTAAGAAGAAGCATGGAAAGGATATCAGCAAGGACAACCGTGCTCTTGGGAAGCTGAGGAGGGAGTGTGAGCGTGCCAAGAGAGCTCTGAGCAACCAGCACCAAGTCCGTGTTGAGATTGAATCTCTCTACGAGGGTTTGGACTTCTCTGAGCCGCTGACCCGTGCCCGTTTCGAAGAATTGAACAATGACTTGTTCAGGAAGACCATGGGCCCCGTCAAGAAGGCCATGGATGATGCTGGTTTACAGAAGAGCCAGATCGACGAGATTGTTCTTGTTGGAGGAAGTACCAGAATCCCAAAGGTTCAACAACTCCTCAGGGATTACTTTGACGGAAAGGAACCAAACAAGGGTGTTAACCCTGATGAGGCTGTCGCTTTTGGAGCTGCAGTTCAAGGAGGAATTTTGAGTGGAGAGGGTGGTGATGAGACCAAAGGTAATTTAATAACTTATCGCATATCTATATATGTTATTTATTTCCAAAAACGCAGAACAAATATTTATAATGTTTTTAATTGTAGATATCCTTTTGTTGGATGTGGCACCACTTACCCTTGGTATTGAAACCGTCGGAGGAGTGATGACCAAATTGATCCCAAGGAACACCGTCATCCCAACCAAGAAATCTCAAGTTTTTACCACCTACCAAGACCAACAGACTGTCGTCTCAATCAAGGTACACTTACTTTTGAAAATTGGGAAAGTAGGATTTGTGCTTTATATCCCGATTTGGAGATCATAAACTAAACATTGTGTATTTGCAACAGGTTTACGAAGGTGAAAGGAGTCTCACAAAGGATTGTAGGCTTCTTGGAACATTTGACCTTTCCGGAATCCCCCCAGCTCCAAGGTTTGTCACCTTTTCAGATCACAGTTGATTTATTGCGAATTGCATTTGTGCTTCTGGCGTGCTTAAACTTGTTTATTTTATTGTTTATTCAGAGGAACCCCACAAATTGAAGTCACATTCGAAGTAGATGCCAACGGTATCTTAAACGTTAAGGCAGAGGACAAGGCTTCTGGCAAATCAGAAAAGATCACCATCACCAACGAAAAGGGTCGATTGAGCCAAGAAGAAATTGAGCGTATGGTTAGGGAAGCAGAAGAGTTTGCTGAGGAAGACAAGAAGGTGAAAGAAAAGATTGACGCCCGTAACGCCCTTGAAACCTACGTCTACAACATGAAGAACCAAGTCAGTGACAAAGACAAGTTGGCTGACAAACTTGAAGAAGATGAGAAGGAAAAGATAGAAACCGCAACAAAGGAGGCACTTGAATGGCTAGACGACAACCAAAACGCTGAGAAAGAAGACTATGACGAGAAGCTGAAAGAAGTTGAAGCTGTCTGTAACCCAATCGTCACAGCTGTTTATCAAAGATCCGGTGGAGCCCCAGGTGGTGCTGACTCAACCGAAGACGATGATGAACATGACGAACTGTAGAGTGTTTTTGTGTTTGGTGATTGCTGATACAGAGAAATGAGATAAGATAGGGTTGTTAGTATAATTTTGGTATTAAATGAAGTGACTGTTTGAGGAGGGAGATGACATATGATATGATGAGATCCCTTTCTCGTGTTCTCACTTTGCTTAATTTTTTTGGGTTAAGATGAGATGCTTCTTAAGATTTGTATTATCCAACTAATGTTCAAAAACCTTTGCCTACATCTCTATTGCTCTATTTTCTGCCGATTGTCTTTGCTTTTCGAAACCAATCTAATGAACTGGCTCAGATCTTAAATTTATAACTTGCTAGTGTGCATCAAGACATGGTCTGGTTCAGGTTCAGTTTTACGTGTTTTGTGTTGATGTTGCACTTTCTACCTGATACGATCGAACTAGAAATCAATTAAGAAAACTACAAATCAATTAACAAATGAAGATCGAACTAGAAATCAATTAAGAAAACTACAAATCAATTAACAAATGAAGATCGATCCGTAAAACAATCAGGAATTCAATGAAGTGAACTCAAGATTTCTACTACACAATGGTTGTAGTTACAGTGATATGAGTAGAGAATTACATATAGTAGGAAGTAAATTGGTTACAAATCAATAGCTACTCGGTTATGTTAGAAATGCAGGCTATATAATGATTTGGACTTTGGAGTATGAAACTTAGGCGGGAAAAGTTGTTAGGACTTTGGAGTATGAAACTTTGACTTGTATCAGTCCTCACATCTCAGGTTAGGTTTGTGAAGACTCGAGATGGAAATATGCGTTACCGAATCAAACCAAACCAAATCATAACCATTATTGGTATATTTGTTGGTCCAAAATTACACTAACAATCTAATTTATTCCATGTTTGGATTTTTACCATATCTAATTACTCTAGTCGTTGTGATTGGTGATTACACTAAACACATTAGCAAAATCATCGTTCAAAAAGAATAGTGTTTGAGGGCACTTTCTTCTTCTTTTTTTGTTTTTTTTTTTTTTTTTCGAGTCTTTATTTAGAAAAATATTTGACAATGCTAGTGTCTATCGAGTTGGTGGGTGAGTTGGTAAACAACGCTTCTTTGAAGAAGGCATCCCAGGTTCGACTCTTAACTCACTTGCTCGCTCAATAGCTTTTTTATTTTATGTTTCTTTTTGAAAGAAAACCAAAAAGTGGTGTTGGCTCAGTTGTGATTTAAGCATTTCTATTCATTTGGCTCAATTATGATCCGTCACAACATTTAGAAGCATAATCCAAAATAGAATTCCGAATAAATGTGTTTGGACGAGCCTGAAAGGGATGTAATAAGATATTTGCAACCTATTGTTATTGTTTGCACTTCTTGAAAGTCTCAACGAGTGAAGATAAACAAGAGAGGTTGAGCTACTTAAACCATTGTGTTCTTGTCGTTGTTCACTCTATAGCGTTTCGCCTAGCAATACTGTGTCAGTGTGTTCTTTAATCAACGTTAAGTCAAAAAGGTTGTTAAAGTTGATTAGTAATAAGGTAATATGATTGAATGATGGCTAAAATATTGTCACAAAAAATGTGGTGTCAGCTCACTGAATATATCTTTTTGACCCAACACAACACATGGGTGAACAATCCAAAGTAGAATTCCGAATAAACGTTTTTGGAGCACCAGAAAAGGATGTAATAAGATGTTTGCGAGTTTAGTGTTTTGGTTTCTACTTGAAAGTCTCAACGAATGAAGATAAAAAGAACTCACTTTAACCATGGACGTTGGTCCATTAAACAAGAGCGGGTGAGCCTAAGTAAACCAATGCCATTCCTAATGAGGATTGGGGCGGGTTTGAGATGACATTTCTAATCAAGTTTGGGGATAGGGATAGCCGCCCCGCCCCATTGCCATTCTTAGTGTCACCCGGTGGGACCCAAATGAAGTTTTCACCACACCCTTTGCTCTCAGAATGAATCGTGTTTAAACACACTAGATTTTTATCGAGTCATTATTTAGTAAATTATTGGACGAAATTGTTGGGTTTTGAGATAGTGGGTGAGTTGGTAAACAACAAAATCTTTTAAGCTGGCACCTCAAGTTCGACTCTTAACTCACTTTCTTTCCCAAAACTTTTTTAATCTTTTTTTAAAAGAGACAAAAGGTGGTGTTGGCTCAATTGTAACCCAACACAACATTTGGAAGCATAATCCAAATTAGAATTCCCAATAAATGTGTTTGGAGCAAAATATTTCATGAAAATGTATCCCAACACTATTTAAAGTAGATGCATCATTATCGACACTAGGTTCATTTACAAGTTCATTGATCTTGCGAAACAGGTAAGGTCATCTTGAGTTACATAGGAACTGGCGAAACCGAATATGTTATCTTCATGTGAATAAATTTGCACACAAAAAAAGGGAATTTTTTTATTTTTATTTTTGGATTAAGATGAGATACTTCTTAATGTTTGTACATTTTGAAAGTATCATGAACAAGATAAGACAAGATCGGTTGAACTACATAAACCATTGTGTTCTTGTAGTTTGATTCTATAAAAATGAGTCCTGTTTTAGTGGATTTGTTAAAAGATTGGAAAAATATTGTAGGTTGAGGTGGTGGGGGAGTTGGTAAACCATACAATCTTTGGATAAGAATACTCAAGTTTGATTCTTAACTCCTCCTCTTTCTCATCCCTCATTTCTGCTATTTTTTGCTTTCCAAAAGAGTAGTGTCAGCTCATTTATGCTTCTACACTATATTAGGCAAATTTTTAATTTTCACATGTGACTCAATGGATCTTCTTGATCCAACACAACATTTGTAACACAATTCAGAAGATGGGTTCAACTGCATAAACCATTTTGTTCTCATAGTTGTTTAGTTCTTTAGTGATTTGCCTAACAATGGTGCTTCTTTTTAACTCAAAGTTTACGCAAGTTTTTGAAGTTGGACAAGTATTGAATCCTCATTAGAATTATCTCTACCTGGTGGTTAAAGTTGAAAAGTTGAAAAGTTGATAGGTGATACTTTGGTAATTGACGCAATAGAATGCTTAAAAATATATGTCATTGATGGCTTGAGAATATCATTGCTTACCAAGTTTTTACTAACCGATTTTTTTACAAATAACTTCTGATTCATTGCTATAAATACAGAGCTTTGCTTAGTTTTTAATCCTTACTCTTGTGTTCTCAGTTTGCTTAATTATTTTGGGTTAAAATCAAATACTTCTTAATATTTGTATTATCCAACTAATGTCCAAACTAGTTGTACATGTCCATTGCTCTATTATCATCCTAGAAGCATTTCTCGTTTTGAAACCAATCTAATGAACTGGTTCAGATCTTAAATTCATAACCGACTTTGAGTTTTTTGTTTAAAAAGTGGCGTAAAAAATATGGATGCGCTGAGTTGCATTTCCTTCTACCGAAATTAGGAAAGGTCAGGTTCTCAAAAAGTCAAATCAACTAGGATGCTGAGTTCTTAATTTTTGAAGTAATTCATTTTCGTAAAAATGCATGTCCCAGTTTTGGTTTGTGAATTCTCGATATTGAAAGCCGAACTCCGAATCAAACTAAACCAAAAAGAACCATTATTGGTATAATTGGTCGAGAATCTAATTTATTTAGGGATGATCATTTGGACCGATTCCTGTATCGAACCGTAATGCATCGCAGATCGTCATCGAAACGACACCGACTCAATACACGCTACGGTACCAATTCCATGAATTGAGCCCAAAAAAAATTCGGTACCACTAATACAGTACCGGTACCAAAGCGGGAAATACCGAGAAAATCTCGAAAATTGAGTAGTCATATCTTTGAATTAAATAATTTATCCAAACACCATTTGGCCCGTTCCATGTCAAACAATAGTCATGTAAAACATATGAAAAAAATCAAAAGTCCGAAAAACTTATTGTGACAACTATAGATCTTTTATAAACTCTCCAAAAATTAAATCCGAACCTATTTTATAAGTTTTTGAACGTTTATATGTTATGAATATCTTGGTGATGTATTTATTTAAGTGTTGGTTGCATTTTCCGCCACGTCGTGGTTTGAAATCACGTGAAAATGCATGTTATTTCCTATTTTTGTTGCATTTTCTTGAAATCCTATTTGGTTTAACAAAAGGGAAGAATCAGATATAGTACCGATTTCCATCGACAACCCCGTACGGATCCGACCGACTCCCGTCCGTGCGGTACGGTACCCACTTTTCATAATCGGGAAAAATCGGTCAGACACTAATTCTATGCGAGTTCGATACCATTCTGCACCGTGCTCATCCCTAAATTTATTCCATGTTTGGATTTTAAGCATATATGGTTACTCATAGTTATAGTTCATGAACTTCAGTTCTTGTTCTCGTCAAATATGTCCAAAAGCGAAATTTCCTGCAAATAAACGGCATGGGCATGTCTTACTTTATCAAGTAATCTTGATGTTAAGAACGGAATTTACCTAAGGGATGTTGAGTTCATGACGGAATTTAAGACTAAAATTAGTCTTGAAAGAGGCTTGTACTAATGGCTCTGTGACTTAATTTACACAAATGTACTAATTTGTTCACATAAAGTTTCTTTGCTCCTAAAAGGGTGAAAAGTTTTTTTTTTCTTTTTTTTTTTTTTTTTTTTTTTTAATATCGATTATTATTTTGTACCCGCCTCTCAACCTAGAGGTCAAAGTTATAAAAGGCTGGAGGTCCTTTTTTTTTTACCTTAAGAAGAGTGTTAGCGGTCTCTGGTGAAGCAGAAGAGTGTTTATATCTCAACCTTCTACAACGTGAAAATAAGATTAGACCCATAACCCGTCAAGACGGTGATTGAAAGTACGTTTTATTTATGAAGTTTTGGATAGGGAGGGGGAGGAAAGTGTTAAGTTTAGATAGTAAAAGGGTATAATGATTATTATTAATTATGTAAAAAGTAAAAAGGTGGCCGGTTGGGTTGGTCGGATCCCTAAACCGAAGGAAAGAAGAATGAAAAAAAGTCTCAATCTTCGTCAAAGGCACATAGGTCAATTTTCTTTTTTATAATTAATTGCTAAGATTATATTCTTTTTTAGTTTTTTATAATCTACTATATACACTGATACCCAAAGGGTTTGTTGGTACCTGTGTTGTTGTGTCCTAAACGAATGGTTGTGAGATCAAGTCCTGATTAAGACATCGCGAGATTTATTTAAAAAATATATATATATATACTAGAAGAGAACCAAGAACGTAATGCATGGGTCATGGCAGTCTAGGTGACTATTTTCACATGGCAGCAAATTTTTTTATTTTAAACCTTCCTTATTTAAGACGCCACAAGACTTTTATAACGTAGTAGATATATGTTTTTCAAAAGTAGAACGTCTAAATTATTAATAACGTAAATAGTTAGACTTTTATTTTTAAATTTAGCATTAGATGGGTGGTTATAAGTTAAGTGAAATTTTCTTATAAACAATTCTATTAAAATATATCATTATTGGAAGGGTTCATTATATTGGTTTAAATGAGACTTAAATTTTAAATTTGACATTAATTTTCCAAATTTTCTTTTATAAGAATGTTTTTTGTCTTAAAATTTTAAGACTTCCTTTATAAAGTCCAAATCATTTATAATGTAGTATAGATATATATACTGATGACACAGAAACAAATTAAAAATTGCAGAGTGCTTTGAAGGATTTGGAAGCTGCCTAAAAAGGATGTAAGCTAGTACTGGTCTATGACGATTTCACGCGAGAGATTTTGGGCACTCTATTTGAGAGAAGTGAACTCTGCGCTACGATATAAACCAATCCTATAACCTTGATGATGATGATGATGATTATCGCGTTCTCCTGATGAACCCGCTATTTACTTTTTGAAACCTACTATCCGTAATGTCGAAATGATCATCTCTGATGCATCCATTTCCCGCTACAAATCCTTCCACTGCTGTTTCTCCTCCCCCATACCTTACTATCTTGCGCGATATCTTGCCTCTCGTCATACTACCATTCATGTCCACAATAACCACTTTCTCGAGTTTGTAACCCTCAGACAAGATCTCTTCTTTCTGGTACCTACTAAAAAATCTTTTTCTCTCCAACTAAATAATCCCACAGCAACACCCTCCGATATTGAGCTAGTAATCGACAAAATTGCCACTGGCCTCTTTTCTGTGCTTTCTACACTCGATGTCGTCCCATTCATTGCTTGCCCACCTGCCGGGATGCTCACAAGGTTGCAGCATTGCTGGATCAACGACTGCGCCATCACACCAATTTCTCTTTCCGACTCCAACACGAGGAGGCCCTTTTATGTTTGTTTGATAGGAACTTTGAGTTATCCGTTGCTATTCAACATGATTTCAGGTATGCACCTCTTGTTCAAGATGTCTTTGCCCCCACGTCCAATCGTGTTACTGTACAAGGACAAACTATTGCGTTGGAAGGGGACGACTTTTTCTGGACTGCTAACGGATCTGCGGACTTCTCTGCCATTGCTGCCAAGCTTGACGCACAAGCCACCAGATACATACATGATGCCCAGCAACCTTGTACTCATGATTGGATCCATTCCCTCAAGGGCCCCCCTTCTTTACCAGATGTCATGGCACGCCTGCCAGATTTGCTCGCGCTAAAATACCTGACCAACATACACACGGACATCGAAAACGCCTTGCGCTTAGAGGTCACTCAACGGTCTCTTGATTATTTTGCTGGAAAGGAATGTCAAATGATGGTAAGAGGAGGAGGCGGATTGATTTTGATGACCTCCTTGACGCTCTTAGAAGAAAAGGTAATAAAATGGACAGGCTTCGCTTGCAATCATGTTCCTTCTTTCAACTGATTCCATCCTCAACTACAAGTCGACCAAGTTGAATCAGCACTTCAAGATTCTGAGATTGACACCTCTGCTTTTCAGCACGTTAAAAACTCAAATCATTAAACGCGGCGTTGGTGAAGAACCGTGGCCATGATAAATCATCGGCAATGGCAGAGATGGTTGAAGCCCTAATGGAAGGAAAGACGAATAGCGCCGAAATTGAATCTGGTTACCTCATGTTTGACCCCAAGTCAAACTCTGCAGCAGCGACTAGTCCTAATGAGAAATTAGGAGGAACATTCAAAGATGCTATAGTGTTTGTCGTCGGTGGCGGAAACTATGCAGAATATGAATACTTACAAGAGCTCGCTAAACGTGGCCAGCATCGTATAATTTACGGGTCAACAGAGATTCTCAGCGGAGGTGAGTTTATTGAGCAGCTTACACTGCTGAGATAAAAGATGGGTTACTTGGCGAATACTAGCGGTGAGTAGATTTCTTCTGGTACGTAGTATCATATATTGTCTGTTTCTGAGTGTTTTGTTTAACACTAACTTTTTGTTTTCTAGTTTACGAAGACACTTGAAGCCATTGGGTTACATCAGCCAGTGGGGTTTGCCAAAAGTGTTTTTGGACATTTAAGTATTTTATGCATGAACTTATTATGGATTGTAATATTTGCAATTTAGCTGGTAGAAACAGCTCTATTAGGATCTAAATGTTGCTTAGGGAACTCATTGAGATCATGTTTTAACTATCTGGTTTTCCTTACTAATGTTGTCGGTGGGTCTTGGTGTTGGTGTATGGTGGGTCTGAAGAAGGTACTTGTGGGGTGTGTGTGTTATTTCATTTGTCTAGCCATAACTAAACCTGGAACGGGTCAAAACTATATTCGTACCACGAACAAAGCAATTAGATGTTTGTGGTCTTGTGTTTTGGTTCGTACATTTTCAAAGTATCATGAATAACAAAAGAAAAAGACAAGCCCGGTTATAAACCATCGGGTTCTTGTAGTTTAATTCTATAAAGTTTCGCCCAACAATGTTGCTTTATGCTTTCTTTGAAGTTGGACAATGTTGACTTTTGGTCAAACTCATATTGATATTATTGTGCAGGGGCTGGATTGTAAAATGGTTCTATAAACACATCCTAATTTATGAACACTTCATATTAAAATATGTTGAACCAGATCAACCAAAACAGATCACTCAAAATGAGTCATATTAAACTTTTAAATAGGGTGTGCATCAAGACACATGGTTTGGTCCAGATTCAGTTCTACGTTTTTTAAACAGATTCAGTTTTACGTTTTTTTTATTAAGCTAGAACAAAACAAAATTACATACTAGAAATAAGAATAGTTGGGTTTTTAAGCCAACTGACCCAACATAAAATTTTCAATTTACCTCTACGTGTTTTGTGTTGATGTTGCACTTCCAACTTATGCACTTGATATTTTTCTTTATTTAGTAAAATATTGGACAAAATTGGTGTTGGCTCAATTGTGACCCAACACAACATTTGGACGCATAATCCAAAGTATAAAATGTGTTTGGAAAGGATATAATAAGATGTTTGCAATCTACTGTTTTGGTTTGTCATTTTTGACAGTCTCAATGAGTGAAGATATATACAAAGAACCTCATTTTTTACTATGGACTAATGGTCGTGGGTCCATTAAACAAGAGCGGTTGAGTTACGTAGATCATTGTGTTCTTGTAGTTGTTCACTCGATAGTGTTTCGCCTAGCAATACTGTGTTCTTGATCAACGTCAAGTACGTCAAGAAGATTGTCGACGTTGATTAGTAATATATGATTGAAGGATGGCTAAAATATTGTTTACTTCAACCTAGAAGTGTCTCTCATTTTTAAACCAATTTAATGAACTCGTTTATAAATAGGATTAGTCCCAATCCGGACCATGAATTGATAACTAACTTTGAGGTTTTCTAGTAGAAAAGTGTGCTTCAATCAACATAGTCAGGTTCACGTTCAGTTCTACCGCTGTTGTGCCAATGTTTCACTTTCTAATTCTACCTAATTCGGGAAGGTCAAGTCCTCAAATCAACTACTATGAGTTCTTAACTTTCGAAGTTATTCATTTTCGTAAAAATTCACAACCTATTTTATGTTTGTGAAGACTTGATATGAAAACATGCCGACCTAGATCAAACCATACCAAACTCATTATTGGTATATTTTGTCCGAAATTACATCAGAAGTCTAAGTTTATTCATGTTTGCCTTTTAACCATATCTGGTTACGTAATCTACCTTGCACAAAAAGCTATTACTCTAGTTGTAGTGGTCGGTGATTACGCTACACACATTAGCAAAGTCATCACTCAAAATGAGTCATGTTTCAACACACTTGATTCTTTCGGGTCTATATTTATTAAAAGACTGGCCAAAAGTGGTGGCAGTTGATTCACATAGTTCACATTTTCTGGCTTTAGAAGAGACACTTTAAATTTTGTATTTTCCAAATAATGTCCAAACAACTTGCCTACATGTCTATTGCTCTATTTTCTGGCTTTAGATGTCTTTGCTTTTCGAAACCAATCTAATGAACCGGCTCAGATCGTAAATTCATAACTGACTTTGAGTTTTCATCGTTTACAAAGTGTGCATCAAGACACATGGTCTGATTCATGTTCAGTTCTACGTGTTTTGTGTTGATGTTGCACTTTCTACTTGTACCCGGTTAGGGAAGGTCAAGTCCTCGAATCAACTAATATTTTGAGTTCTTAATTTTTGAGGTTATTCATTTTAGTAAAAATTCACATCCCAGTTTAGGTTTGTGAAGACTCGATATTGAGATATGCCGAACCAATTAAACCAAACCATAACCATTACTTGGTATATTTGTTGGTCCAAAATTACATCAACAATCTAATTTGTTCCATATTTGGATTTTTACCATATCTAGTGAGGTACTCTAGTTGTTGTCGTTGGTAATTACACTAAACACATTAGTAAAATCATCACTCAAAATGAGTCGTGTTTAAACACACTTGAACATTATCGAGTCTTTATTTATTAAAATATTGGACCAACATAGTGTCTGTTGAGGTGGTGGGCGAGTTGGTAAACCGCACAACTTTATAGAAAAACCTCAGGTTCAACTTTGAACTTTCCTACTATCTTATCATTTTTTTTTTTTTTTTTTTCAGAAAAAGAAACAAAAAGTGTTTTTGTGATTTACGAATTTCTATTATTTGGTTCAATTTGGCCCAACACAACATTTGGAAGCATAATTCATAGTAAAATTTCGAATGGATGTCCTTGGAGCAGCCTAAAAGGGATGTTATATGATGTTTGCAACATGCTGTTTTGGTTTGTACTTCTTGAACTCATTTACCATGAATGTTGGTCCATTAAACAAGAGAGGTTGAGGTAAGTAAACCATTGCGTTTTTGTAGTTGTGTAACTCTATAGCGTTTTGCCTAGCAATGTTGTGTGTTCTTTAATCAACGTCAAGTCAATAAGGCTGTTGAAGTTGAATAGTATATGATTGAATGATGGCTAAAATATCGTCCATAAGTTGAATGGTTTGATAGGTGATATTTCAAAATAGAATGCTTGAAAATGTCATTGATTAAAGAGGTTATTTTGGCACTTATGTTTGAACACTATATTAAGCAAGTTAATTTTCATTCGTGAATATCCTTTAACCATAAAAGAAAACAATTAATTATTTCGAATCAATTTTGCAAAAGTATTTCTGAGAAAATCAAATTGATTAATAGGATAATAAAAGTAAAAATAAATCCTTTTAGTCAAAACATTTTGAATCCATATGTAAATGTCATGCCAGGTTTTTTTTTTTTTTTTTTCTTTTTTTAATGCCTATAATAACATAGTTGTAACGTCATAGTTATATTTGATCCATTATTGGTATATTTTATCTTAAAGTCAATCCTTTTTACCTCAAGAATCCAACTTATTACTTGTTTGGCTTTTTACCAGTCCCGCTGTCTACCTCTGCGAAGCCGTAAGAGAGTAAGAGCACAGTCTAGTCGTTGTGGTTGGTAATTACCCTACACACATTTGCAAGGATCACCACTCAAAATGACCATGTTTCCATATTAACACCCTTGATTCTTTAGAGGCTCTATTTTTTAACATATTGGACTAAAGAGGCATCAAGTGAGGGTGTGGGTGAGGGTATCTGAACAACATTTGGGAGCACAATCCAAATGTTTGTAGCCTAGTGTTATGGTTTGTACACATTACAAGAGTGATTGAGCTACGTAAAACATTGTGTTCTTGTAGTTGTTTAGTTCTATAGCGTTTGTCCTAGCTATAATGCGTGTTCTTTAATCAAGTTTATGGAAGCTGTTGAAGTTGGACAAGTATATGATTAAATTACGGCTAAAGTTTATCTCAACCCGTTGTTAAAGCTGAATGGTTAGATAGTTGATACTCAGTGATTGTCAAAATAGAATGCTTGAAAAATGTCATTGATGGCTTGGACAATTCATCAACTTCTCATTCATTGCTATAATTTGGAAGTTCATTCAACCATCTGACAATGCAAAAGCTATAAACAACTTGCCTACATACATTCTATTGCTTTATTTTTCGCTTTTAGATGTCTTTACTAGTTTACTTCATCCTAGAGGTGTCTCTCGAAACCAATCTAATGAACGATTTAAAAATTAGATTAGTCCCTATCCAGACGGTGGCTGTAAACTAACTTTGAGGTTTTCTAGTCCAGCATCAATCAACATGGTCAGTTTCAGTTCTACATGTTTTTGTGCTGATGTTGCACTTTCGAATTCTACCCAATCAGGGAATGTCAAGTCCTCAAATCAACTATGATGAGTTCTTAACTTTCGAAGTTATTCATTTTTTGTATAAATTCACAACCTAGTTTAGGTTTGTGAAGACTCGATAGGAAAACAGCCGACCTAAATCAAACCAAACTCATTATTGGTATATTTGATCTGAAATTACATCAGTTAGTCTAAATTTATTCCATGTTTGGCTTTTTATCATATCTGGTTAGGTACCAGTAAGATAATCTACCTTGCACAAAGAGGTAGTTAGTTGTTGTGGTTTGTGATTACTGCTACACACATTAGCAAAGTCAAAATGACTCATGTTTTAACACACTTGATTCTTTCGTGTCTATATTTGTTAAAAGATTGGACAAAAATAGTGCGAGTTGATGTGCTGGAGAGTTGGTAAATCATTCAAGCCTTTGAATGGGTCGACGCAAGTTCTATTCTTAACTATCCAGGCACATTTAACTCTTTTGCTATTTTTTGTCTTCCAAAAAAGGTGTGTCAGCTCATTTATGCTTTCGGCATTTATGCTTCTACACTATTTTTAGGAAATTTAATTTTCACATGTGACTGAACGGATCTTTTTTATCTGACACAACATTTTTAGCACCATGAATTAGACAAGATAAAAACAAGATCAGTTGAACTGGATAAAACCATTGTGTTCTTGTAGTTGTTTAGTTCTTTAGTGATTTGCCTAACACTGGTGCTTCTTTTTTAATCAAATTTTACGAAAGTTTTTGAAGTTGGACGAGTATATGATTGAATCCTCGCTAGAATTATCTCTACATGTGGTTAAAGTTTGAAAAGTTTGATAGGTGATACTTTTTGTAATTGTCACAATAGTATGCTTAAGAAATGTCATTGATGGCTTGGGCAATATCATTGCTTACCAAGTTTTTACTAACCCATTTATTACAAATTACTTCTATTTCATTGCCATAAAAAGGGAGAGCTCTGCTTAGTTTTTAATCCCTTTCTCTTGTCTTCTCACTTTGCTATATTGTTTTGGGTCAAGATAAGATACTTCTTAAAATTTGTATTATCCAAACTAATGTCCAAACAACTTGCCTACATGTCTATTGCTCTATTATCATCCTAGAAGCGTTTCTCGTTTTGAAACCAATCTAATGAGACTTTGAGTTTTTGTTTAAAAGAAGCGTAAAAAACATGGATGCTGAGTTGCATTTCCTTCTACCGAAATTAGAAAAGGTCAAGTTCTCGAAGAGTCAAATCAACTAGGATGCTGAGTTCTTAATTTTAAAGTAATTCATTTTCGTAAGGGATCGAGTTGAGAATAAGAACGTCTTTTCAAGTGTCTCATTACAGACGTGTACTTTTTTAAACGTAGAATAGATGTCTTTCCATAGTGTTCGTTCTAAGATCGCAGTACTTTTTAAGTCGTAGAATAGCATGTATTTATAAGTGTTCCAATTTAAGACGTGGGATGACGCACTATATTGAACACCCACAAGAGGACGCATCAAATTGTAACACTTATGGAAAGACATCGCTATTCTACAACTTAAAAAAGTATATGCATTCGTAATCTAGACACTTATGGAAAGACATCATTAAAAATGTCATTGATGGCTTGTACAATGTCTATCATCAACTTCACATTTATTCAACCATTTACAAAAGCTATTAATGAGACAAAGTAGAGACTTGTGTGAGATAGTCGTTGTGGTTTGTGATTTTCCTACACACATTAACAAACATCAACACTCAAAATGAGTCATATTTCCATGTTAACACACTTTTAAAAGATTGGACAAAATAGTAGTATCAGTCTAGGTGGTGGGGATTTGGTAATCACATAACCTATGAATGTGGCAATACAGGTTCTATTCTTATCTCTTACAAGTTACACCACCAAAATGAGTTTTGTGCTTTTTTTTTTTTTTTTTTTTTGCCTTCTAAATAAAAGTAGTGTCAACTCGATTATGATTTTGGCATTTCTATTTCTACACTATATAAAGCAAATTTAGTTGCTACACGTGACTGAATGGATCACAATCCAAAGTAATTAGATGTTTGTCAAATAGTCAATAGTGTTTTGGTTTATATAATTTGAAAGTGTCTTGAAAATGTATTTGCCACCTTGAAATCTAGAGTCTGGCTTTTGGATCAGTTCAACAGCTGCTATGATTCCTACGAAGTAGATGCATCTTTATTGACACTAAACTCATTAACAAGTTCATCAATCTTGTGAAACTGGTAGGGTCACCTTGAGTTATAGAGGAACTGGTAGATAGTGAATCTGTTATCATCTTCGGGTAACTCTGCATACAAACAAAAAGGTAAGTAGCTTAATGGAGAAATATTCTATTTTCCGGAAAATTTTCATACGAAAAGGAAAACCGAAACCCGCTTTAATACACTTTTTCCAATAATTTTTCAAAATATAATTTCTCATTTTCCAATTTAATAAAAAAATGAAAATACCATTACACCCTCCTCACTTTTTTCATTTCTAAAATAATAACCCCGCTTCCTCTCACCCCACTCTTATCACGCCCACCTCCGCCCACCTTCCATCGCCGCCACCTTCCATCGCCTTCACCTTCCATCGCCGCCACCTCTCCGCCCACCGCCTCCGCTTTAAAAAGAAAAATTTAACTCCAACTAAACGGATATTCAAACTTCTCAACTCTTCTGTAGAAGAAAAATCATTCCTTCTAGGAATTTAGAAACGGAAAAATAGGAAAATTTTCACCAACTAAACGGCTCCTAAGCTTTTTCTTTTCTTTTTTGTTTTTTTTTGGGTTTAGTAGTGCGCGAATTAAACCGGAAGAGCCTTTATCACCACAAAACCTACACATTATTCGAATCTATATTTGTTATAAGGTTGGATAAAACGCTCCTATTGGGATGCTAAGTGAGTTGGTAAACAACACAAGCTTCAATTAGAAAAACCCCGGTTCGATTCCAAACTCACATAATACCCGGTGGCTTTATACTTTTTTTACCTATGAAAAGAGGTTATTTTGGCACTTCGTTTCAACACTATGTTAAGCAAGTTAATGTTCATAGGTGACTAAATATCCTTTACACAATAAAAGAATACAATTATTTCGAATCAGTTTAGCAAACTTCTATTATTTTTCTTTTTTTTCTTTTTTTTGTTGAGAAAATCAAATCTGATCAATAGGATTATAAAAGTCAAAAACAAATTCTTTTAGTCGAAACATTATTGAAAAATCCATATGTATATGTCACGTCAGTTTTTTGTTGATGCGTACAATGACATACTCTACCTCTGCGCAGCCATAAGAGAGTAAGAGTTCAGCTACATAGTCTAGTCGTTGTGGTTGGTAATTACCCTACACACATTAACAAAGATCACCACTCAAAATGAGCCATGTTTCCATATTTTTTTTTTTGAACGGCAAATATATAGAACACTAGCGAGAAGCTAGAAAAAAGATTACAAGAAAGAAAGATTCGGGTCTTCCAACCAAGATATCCAATTCAACTTGAATTTACATCTACAAGAGCACCAAGCATAAGAATCGCCACAATGTCGCAAAATATCCGCCTCTTCTTGGATTTCTACTACCAAAAATCATTTGGTTCCGAAAGTTCCAAATCTTCCACCACATCACATAAAAGATACCTTCTAACACATTTTTCACTTCCTTCCTCAAACGTAAACCCGAAAACCAAAGAAACCACTCATCGTAAGACTGAAAATCTGGAGAAGAAATATTCCACCATCGATTGAGCTTCATTAACACTTCACGAGCCATAGAGCATGAAAAAAGAAGATGAGCCACAGTCTCTACACCCGTATCACAAATAGGACATATAATAGAATGAATATCAATGCCTACTCGAGATAGTTAAAACGCGTAGGTAACTTATCTTTTTGAACTTTCCAAGCGAAAACGTTTATTTTGATAGGAATCTCCTTTACCCATCTCGTAGGAGGCAGGTTAGAACTTAACAGAGAATCATCAATAAAAATGCGGGCCGACTTAACAGAAAATTCACCATTACCCGATAAAGTCCAAACCCATCTATCTTTCGTTTGAACCAACTGAACAAGAACTACATTATTTCCCAATTCTTCAGATTGAGCGCTTTATACCTCCCTCGCACACGACGAAATGAAGAATCAACAGAATCTAGCCTTAATTTATCACAACAGAAATATTCTTACAAGTTTCCAGTGCATACAACCTTGGAAAAGAACTTTTAAAAGTTGAATCTCCCATCCAAACATCTTCCCAAAAAGAAGTGTCTTCACCATTACCCACCCTCTTGGAACAATAAGCCATAAGATCTATACCTTGATTTTTAAGCACTTCCACTTCCTTTACAATATCGAGCCAAAGAGATTTACGAGAACCTTTACTTGGACAATCCAAAGACCCCCGAAAGTACCATGAAAAGCTTGAATACATCTCGACCACAAAGAAGAGTCTTTAGAGATGAACCGCCAAACCCATTTGAACAAAAGAGCCCGGTTTAGCGCAAAAAAACTAGAAACCCCAAGACCCCCTTTCTGCTTCGAAACTAGCACTTTATCCCAAGAAATCCAACTCATCTTCCTATCCGATCCTTCTGCTCCATGAAAGAAGTTGCATCGAATAGATTCCAATTTTTTTAACACACCCTTAGGCACTTTAAAAAGAGACATCTGATATAACGGAGTAGAACCAAGAACCGATTTAAGAAGGGTCAATCTACCTCCAATCGAGAGAGTTTTGAGGCTATATTTGTTAATAGATTAAACATAAGAGGTAGCTAGTAAGGATGTTGGTGAGTTGGTAAGTGAACGACACTTTGAATAAGGCCACAAGGTTTCGATTCAAAACTTACAAATTACCATTGTTGGTTTTATTTTATTTTTTGCCTTTCATCGTAAAAAGAAATAGAATAGTAGTCTCGGCATGCATTTCTGTTTCTAGACTATATTAAGCAAATTTAGTTCTTAAATGTATGGATCTTTTGATCCAATATCAAATTTGGGAGCACAATCCAAATGTTTGTAGCCTAGTGTTATGGTTTGTACATATTACAAGAGCGATTGAGCTACGTAAACCATTGTATTCTTGTAGTTGTTTAGTTCTATAGTGTTTGTCCTAGCTATAATGTGTGTTCTTTAATCAACTTTATGGAAGTTGTTGAAGTCGGACAAGTTTATGATTAAATTGCGGCTAGAGTTTCTCTCAACCTGTGGTTAAAGTTGAATGCTTAGATAGTTGATACTCTGTAATTGTCAAAACATAATGCTTGAAAAATGTCATATATAGCTTCGACAATTCATCAACTTCTCCTTCATTGTTGTAATTTGTAAGTTCATTCAACCATCTCACATACATGTCTATTGCTCTATTTTCCGCCTTTAGATGTCTTTAGTTTCTTTACTAGTTTACTTCATTGCTTACAAAGTTTTTACTAACCGGCTTTTTAAAAATTACTTTAATTCAATGCTATAAATAGAGAACTCTGCTTATTTTTAATCTCTTTTTCTTGTTTTCTCACTTTGATTAATTGTTTTAGGTTAAGATGAGATACTTCTTAAAATTTGTATTATCCAACTAATGTCCAAACAACTTGCCTACATGTCTATCGCTCTTTTTTTATCCTAGAGGTGTTTCTTGTTTTGAAACCAATCTAATGAACCGGCGCAGATATTAAATTCATAACTAACTTCAAGTTTTTTGTTTAAAAAGTGTGCATCATATCAAGAAACATGGCCCCGTTCAGTAGTTTCAGTTGTACGTGTTTTGCGTTGATGTTGCACTTTCTACTTCTACCGATATTAGGGAAGGTCAAGTTCTCAAATAGTAAAATCAACTAGGATGAGTTCTTAATTTTCGTAGCTATTCATTTTCGTAAAAATCCTAGTGTGCGATCAGTTAGGGTGGTGGCAATGACTCGGTATGTGATGCGGTTTGCTCCATACCGGCGGTTTGAGCAATGCATGTAAATCGGTTTGGAGCGGCATGCAAGAGAGGAACACCAATTCAAGAAAGTTTCCGAATCGACATGGAAGAAAAATGTACGTTGGAGGTATTTAATGGGTCAATATATCCGTTTGAGCTATTAAACCAAAATTTAATTCCCTTTTTTTTCATCCCTATTTAAATTCAATACATTTCATATTTTTTCAAACAATATCATTTGATTTCACAACAAACGATTCATCTTCATCTTCATCTTCATCTTCTTCATCCGATGAAGAGTTAGATTTTTATCCGACTCTTCATCCGACATATTTTCTACCGGCTCTACCATAGAAACCTATTTAGCAGCGTGCGATAAGATTGAAGACACGGCCAATTTCTACCAAGATATGTTACCGTTATCGTGAAAAAGCGCTAAACTCTAATGAATGACTATTTTGTAGAAGACCCAAAGTTTCCTCTAATGTTTAATAAGTACTATGTAATTTTCTTTCAAGTCTTATGTAATTCTCTTTAAGATTAATAAAAATTATGTTTTATTAAATTGTTTAATAAAATTATTAAAAAAAAAAAAAAAAAAAAGGTAATGAAGTTAGGTACACGCCACTAAAATCTATCATTAGGTATGAGATTGGTATGAAAATGAGTTAGCAGATATTATTTGTAGATGATTAAAAACGAAAATGGAAGCGTATGACCGCCACCACCCTTAGAAAGTGAAAAAAAAAAAAAATGCAAAGTCTGAAAGCCACACATGCTCACACGTGTCCTCATCTTTCCTCCTCCTTTTTATTAAATTTTAAGTTAAAGGTATTTTGACATTCGACCTATTTTTAATACCACCACAAACTTTAAACGAAATAACTTTCAAACGACAAACTTTTACTTAAAACCAATTTCACCATAATTTTAAAATTCAATTTTTTAATTTGGTATGCATTTTGATGAATAAATCGCAACTTTTTTCAATTTTTAAGTGAAATGATTTTTTGAAATTTTCTGATTTTCATTTAATTTTGACTAGTTTAAAAGCGAATTTTACAAAACTTAAAACATGAAAATTGTAGGCTTTTGACCATTCTTTACCCAGATTTTGAATCACTCAAACCGATATGATATGAGTGAGATATCGACGTTAAAGATGGTGTCTTACCATATTTAATAAGACACAAAGTGATTTGATAAAATCCTGAAAGAGATTTTTCTTATAAAAGTACATTCAAACGTACTTATTGGTATATCAAAATAAACCTTTGTTATTTTTGTTATTTTTCATTTTTTTTATATGATGAACAACCAAACGATAAATCATGAACATTATGATTTTTTTCGACAACCGATAAACATAATGTTTTTTTTTTGAAAACCGATAAACTGATGAACAAAATTTAAAATAACTGATGAACTAATGAATATTACTATTTATTTATTTATTTTTAAAAACTGATGAACATTATATTTTTTTTAGAAAACTGATGAACATTATAATTTTTTATTTAGAAAAGTGATGAACGTTAAGATATTTTTAGAAAACTCCTTAACATTATGATTTTCTTTTAGAAAACTGATGAACAATGTAAAAAATAACTGATGAACGTTATTTTTTCGAAGATTGCTGAACATTATAAAATATAAGCATGAACGTTATAAAAATAACGATGAACAATATCAAAATAATCGATGAACTAATCAACATTACTATTTATTTATTTATTTTAAAACGATGAACATTATATTTTTTCGAAAATCATGAACATTATAAAACAATCATGAACGTTATAAAAATAATCGATGAACAATATAAAAATAATCGATGAACTAATGAACATTACTATTCTTTTTAATACCGATAAAAAAAGACTAATCGATGAACAAGATCGACGTGACCTAACCGATGAACAACATAATTATTTTATTCGAAATCGATGAACAACACTATTTGTTTCAAAAACCGATGAACAAGTGATGAATCGATGAACATTATAATGTAACATCAAAGAAAATCGACGAACATTATAATGTAACATCAAAGAAAACTAATTGATGAATCGATGAACACCGCGACCCTAACGTATTGAACATTGCGATTTCTTTTGCACAACCGATGAACAATTTTTTTTATCGATGAACAATACTTTTATCATGAACAAATGAACAACTATTTTTATCGATGAACAACACCTTTTATTGATGAACGATACTTTTTTGTTACAAAATTGATGAACATTATAATAAAACTAATGAACAAAATTAAGAACTGATGAACAACTCGTTTTATTAATAAAAAACACTTTTTATTAATAAACAATACTTTTTTTGTTAGAAAAATGATGAACAACATGACTAACTAATGAACACTAAACTAACTAGAAATTAAAAAGACAACCTTATCTTTCAAAATATCAGTTTACATAACCAAAAGATTAATCAACATAATCACGCTAAAACCAACTTATACCATGTGCCAACAAATTTGTACATTCATCATAAATAAATATAATTCTAACTAATTTCAAATAAAAGTAGCTTTATATTTCAAAAAATACCAATTCACTTAACAAACTTGTACCATATGCAGACCCATCAACCTCCGATTATGTCATCACTGGTTGAAGCATTTCGTCGAGCACTTGGTGTGCATCATTATATCTATCACATTTTAACAACATATCTTCTATGTTTAGCCGATTATTATGAAGTCGAAAAGTACAAAAAAGAGTTTTACTAGCTGGTACCTGATGGTGACGGCGTGAAGACAGTGGTGCTGACGGCGTGAAGACGGTGATGGTGATGGTGATGAAGATGGTGATGTGTTAGATCTGATGATGATGATGGTATGAAAGAGGACGGGGTGATTGGAAATCAAAGAAAGAATAAAAATGAAAAGAGAGAACAGAGAGGGAAAAAAAAAAGTATATAGAAAGAGGCTACAAAATTACGTAACTATCCTTTGGTCGAAAAAGGAAGAAGGATACGTGGCAGCACCAAATTACTTTTTAAACTTTGCAAAGTTTTGTACTTTGCAAATGATCCGGTACCTTAGGTTTGTGAATATTCGATATGGAAACATGCCGAACCGAATCAAACTAAACCAAACAAGAACAATTATTTGGTATATTTGGTCGAGAATCTAATTTATTACACCATATCTAGTTAGGAGCTAGTTACTCTAGTCGTTGTGGTTGGTAATTATACTACGTATTAGCAAAGTCATCACTCAAAATGAGTTATGTTTTGACACATGTGATTTTAATCTATATTTGTTAAAAGATTGGACAAAAATGCTACCTTAAGAATTGTTTGGAGAGTTGTAGATCACGCAACCTTTGGTTACGGCGACCCAAGTTCGAATCTAAACTCTCTAACAGTTTCTTGAGGTTTTAACCTATTTTTGGCCTACCAAACAAAAAAATTGTGGTGTCTGTTCAGTTATGATTCTGACATTTCTATTTAGTATTTACTATATAAAGCAAATTTAGTTGTTACATGTGACTGAATGGATCGCAATCCAAAGGAGTTCGATGTTAGTGGAATAGTCAATCATTCATTGCTTTAAATAGAAAGCTTTTGTAAGGTTATTCAATCATCTTAATGCGCAAAAGCTATGCAGAGTTGTGAAATTTTCTTCTCCTTCAGCAAGCGATAAAAGAATTATCTTTTATCCTTCCAAGAAAACAAAAGTGTTTGATTAACATCAATTTGTTCAAGCACTAAGGGTTAATCCTCTTTGAGATTCTTATTAGCAAAACCTATAAAAATCTATACAAACATCCAATCTTCAAAAGAACTATAGCGTTAAACAATGAGAAATTAAAACCTGTGAGCAAAATATTTCATGAAAATGTATTTGCCCCCTTGAAATCTAGAGACCGGCTTTCGGATCAGCTGAACCAGCTGCTACAATTCCAACACCATTTGAAGTAGATGCACCATTATCGACACTGAGCTCGTTGACAAGTTCATCAATCTTACGAAACTGGTAGGGCCACCTTGAATTATAGAGAAACTGGCGGAGATCAAATCTGTTATCTTCTGGGGAATAACTCTGCACACAAAAGGGGAAGTTTCTATATGGTTAAGTAGGGCATGAAGATCAATATGGTGAAGTATTCGAAAATAACAATAGAATAGATAGTACCTCGGCATGATAAGAGGGTGTTAATACAGTCATCTTGTGTCGATTGATAGAATAGTATTTGAAAAAGTGCTTCACTTTTTCAGCTACCTCTGAAGGACTTAGTTTTGACCCCCACCCGAAACATAGATTCTGCAGATTGTGATTACAAAAACAGTTTTATTACATTAGACTGTTAGGAGAAACAGTTTGTGAGGTTTTTTGAGTTAAATATAGACTCATAAGACTTTTTTTTGACAAACCTTGAACATAGACACAGGACCACATCTGAATATCTTCCTCATCCTTCCATAAACTGAAAGTTCCTCATACGTCATTCCCATGTCCACTTCATCCAGCTGATTCATGCAAAAATCATGGGAGTCAGATCTATATGATGGTTCGTAATCAAACTGGTTATTACAAGTAGTAGCACACTAGCACGGGTTATGTTTTATATGTAACGGGCAGTATGGGTTGTTAACTACCTGGCTGTAATTGGATCTTATAGGCTCCAGCTCAGCAGTTGGTGGAGCAGCTTCGATTTCGGCTAAAGATGAGAAACCAAGATGGATGGCAGCCCATCTCAGAAATATTCGAAGATCCTGCTTACTGATACTTCCGATTGGGTTTATATCAGCAGAACTGCAATCATACTACAAAAAAGATAGAAATTTGAATGAGATACCAAGCATTGCTATGAACTTTAAAATCAGATGAACTAGTAGTATAATACCTTCGTTAGATAACCACGTAAACCTTCATCAACATTGGAGCTACCCAACACAAGATAAAACCCGGGTTTGCTATGAACCCAGGGTAACAATGATGCCAACATAAATGCCAATACCATTCTAATTCTAGCTTGTATGTTTTGGAGGCCTAAATTTTCACTGTTTGACCCACCATCTACCTGTTAAAAGAAAATATTACTTCAGCCGTTACGCAAATAAAATATTACCAACTATGTGAACACGTCTTGTTTTTAGTCTTTTTACCTTGTAGCGAGGACGTTTCCCGGTGAGTGTTTGAAATAAAGATAGGAAGGAAGATACAACAGTGTCTATAGAAACATCAAGATGCCATGACCCAATTTCATCAGCAAGCAACTTGGCTCGTGATCGTGTTGCATCAGTACTGTAAACATAAAAGATAAATACACGTGACAACTTTTTTATATAAATAGTGTTAATAACGAGATAGAACCATTTTCTCAAAAAAATCAACGCAGAAAACAGTTTAATCAAAACGTACTAATGTTGATAAAGAAGACTTGCCTATTTTCAGTTCCCATATAAACTGTATAAAATATGCGTTTTGCAAATTCTTGGCTGTCAGTAGGAACTGTCCATCAGTATAATGGCCGATTCTTATAGCATCAGCCTTCACTTGTTCATCTCCATTTGCAATCTCTAAATGAAAAAATTAAAAATTTTACCATGGCCTTAACAGTTTTTTGTAGAACACAACTCGTGACGAGTTAAAGGGTAAACTGACCTTTTACTACAAGCTGGCACATACATCCAACAATACCAGCAACTGAGGAACTATCAGCTCCACCTGAGAGTGGAAGAAGGAAACCAGATGCCCCACTTCTTCTTAGGTAATCCCAGAGCCAACAACCAGGTCCAAAAGCTATTTCTTCCTCGGGTGAGTGATATTTAATCTGCAAATAACAGATGTGCTTGATTAAAGAAAGATGACTGAAAATTACTATGAAAAACAGGATTACATACATGTTATGAACATTTACAAGACCACAAAATTTTCCAAAAAAGTTAAGAGGATAAACAACCATTTGCATATCCGAGATCATTCAGTATTGATGTCATAGAATGTCACAAGTGTTACAGCTAGAGATGATGATAACTGCATAGAGAAATATATGATGGACTGATACGTTTTTAATCAAACAACTGACCTCCTTCAATGGACTTGAAAGAGACATCTGGAGATTAAAAGGCCGACAAAGCTTGTATGGCACATCTACAGACGCAACAGATCGTTTACAACTTGCTTGTTCTTGAAAACTACTTATTGATCCTCTAAGACTAGCAACCTGCCATGGTTTAGCCCTCGTTATGAGATCAAATGAAGAATTTGGATAAAAAAGAGCACGGAGACTTTTAAGTTATTGAAACATTAAGTAAATTAAAGAGAACAGAGATGTAAGACACAATCGCAAAGCTCATATAATCAGGGAATGTGGTGCATACTGCATCTAGATCGATTTGAGCAACCACCACCTCTACATCCCTTAATGAGAACTGTGACCCTTGTGCGACAACATCTCCATTAACAACAACACATGCACATCCATCTGCAATATAAAAAAATCTTCAGCACTAAGAAAACAGAATTCTTGATGGTCTAGGAGGCCCAATTAGAACAAAAAAACAGGATACAATACAAAAATGTCATACAATTATAAAAGTATTACTACTAGATGTTTATTACAGCCGTGTATGTGTGTGTCTGAGAGAGCGTGTCCTGATCCTCAAAAGATAAATGAAAACAATACATGACAAGGCAAGAAGGAAGTTACTTACCATAATAAAGGCGGCCTCCATCGCATCCTTGATGATTACTATACATGTACACTCCTCCACGAGTATGTGTTGCACCTATAAATGCACGGATACGAAGGTCAAGCTTTCTTAGTTGATGATGACTTCCACTAGCATTCATAAACACTTCAACGCCGTTTAGTGCAAGCTCGGTGTGAGGAGGAATTGGAGTAAAAAGCTCTTCACAAATTTCAGCTGCAACAGCTCTGATTAACATAAAGAAAAACACTTAGGTGTGTTTACGATTGCTTATATAGTTATATTAAATTGCTTATTTCAGAATACTCATATGCTTATTACTAAGTGCTAATTTTAACTAAAATAAGCAAAGGAGTTTTAGCCTAACACTCATGCTTATCAATATCTGCATTTATATTAATAGATAAAGAATCCCAAACGGCCGTATAGCAGACAATCAGTTCTATACAAACACTAAAAAAATGCTTATCTGTTTAATAAATAAGCCGATAAAAACTTAAATAAGCAACCCGAATTAATCATCAAAAATTTATATTTCACAAGTAGTGTGCAGTCATAATTACTCAAACTTACAACAATACCATATGATGAGTTTTAACTTACGTGTCTAGGAATTGCATGAACCCGTAGCCAAAAGGAACGGTTTTTTGTTGCAAAGCCTCGGAAATATCACTTGGCAGCTGAAATTCTTCAAGTTGGTCTTTTTGTTTCCATGCAGTGAACCAACGAAGTTCCCTATAGTTTCCATCATTGGCAAGCCACATTTTTGCTCGTATCATAATTATCTTTCTGTTCATACATATTACTTGACAGTTGTAACGCTCAGAACCTTTGATAACAGGCATCCCAAAACTACATAATATGTCATCTGTCCAATCGCCGAGCAACAAGTCTTTTAGGCACTCCCACCTGCAATGGATTAAGCATGATGTGATTACTGAATCAGTCACAAGTCACAACCTCTTTTTTCATGGCCAGCAATCAGCTTCGATTGCCAATTTTTAAATCAGGCATAACACAAAAACTGATAATAATTATGTGACACGGATATTACCAGCAATCTGAAATAGGATGAGACAATGATAAAGTGTATGAAACATCAGTTAAGGGACTATCTTTATATATCAAAAAGAGCACTAAGAAATTATGAATATGCTAAACATAACATTATGACTTTTTTATGCCATTACAAAGATATATGGGCCTATACAAATAAGATACAGCCGTAATTGTATAAACCAACAAGTAGCCATATCTAAAATCCATAATGCAAACAACGAAATAGTATTTGTTAAGTTCATCATAAATGATTGGCCAAACCATACAACAGCCCAATCTACAACGAATGGACAATCTTAGTTATTCTTTAATCATGATCTTACTGAAAACGAGTATACTTTATATCATCTTAGTGGATGCACATTTTCTAAGTTACTCTAAATTTGAAAGTAAAACGGTTAACTGAAAGTTCCATCACTAAGGTGGTGTCTGGGATTGCGTTTTCAAAATTAGATGTTGCGTTGAACTCTTCAAGCTAGGAAAACTCAAATAATCACTTTTTTTTTTCAAATGGTTTGCAAAACATCGTTTTCTACATCATTCAAACGGACAGATAATCTCCTCGAAAACGCAATCCCAAACATCCTCTAATATTTACCAAGCGACTATGGGTGTATTTGGCAACGAGCGTTTAGCAGTTACCGTTTAGTTTTATGGTATTTTTATAGACGCTACTTTTTAAATGCTACTTGCAGAAGTGTTGCACTTTTTTTCAATTATCTGAAAATGTATCTAACTTGCCATTTTTTATAGTTCCGTGTAGTGGACTTTTTTTTTCCTGTTAAATCAAAAAACTTTTGAATTCGTGCTTTTCTGTGTATTTATCTCGTGGAAAATGACCATTATAGCCCTTGGTATCAATATATTTCACCCCTCGGTATCAATATACGAAGTATTTATATTGATACCGAGGGGTAAAATGGTCATAGGATACACCGAAAAGCACAATTTTCAGGCAATTAACACTTGTTTTTGTCAGTTTACTTTATAATTACAATAAAGCTACATTACCAAACACCTTTTATAAAACAACAAACACCTATCGGCTATTGCTAACTGCTACTGCTAACCGCTAACTGTTACTACTAAAAAAAACCAATACATGTAATTGATGAATATAAAAAAACTTACGCATGGGAGATGGTATCAAGTTCAAGGAAATGATCTTCACAACCATAACCAGTAATCTCAAGCTCAGGGCCAAGCCTAATAACAGCACCTGCTTCTTTAGCTTTAATTATTGATTGTTTTATGTTTTTCAAATTTGTATCGAATTCCATTGCCCATTGGTTTAAATTGCATGTTGCCACTTTCAACAACCTCATCCTTCCTTCTTCTTGTCAATTGGGTTTGGGTTTGATGGGTGGAAAAAGAGTGAACGGTGATGACTATGTGCGTGTAGTTAGGGATGATGATGATAGCTTATTGGTTACGAAGATCAATGGAACATTGAATATTCCAAGTGGACATAAATTGGGTGGTGTTTGTTTCGACGTGTTAAAAGGGGTCTTTGTGACTTTGTTATTTGAGCTGACTTGCAGTTTAAGAGTTTAACCTGTAACAAAAAACAACCTAAAATAATTAGGGTAAATAATGAAAAAATCGAACTCGACACTTTGATGTGATTGTGTGTATTAACTATTTTTTTTTATTAGATGATCTTGAACTTTCAAATTTCGATCATTATGTATATTTTGCGACTATTCTGCATGAAATGACCATTTTACCCTTCAAATTTTGAAAAATTAAGGGTAAAATGGTCACAAAATACACACAATAATCGAATATCGAAAGTTCAAGACACACAATAAGAAAAAAATACTTGGCTACACACAATTATAAAACGCACAAGCTCGACGATTTTTTCATTCTTCCCAAATAATTATTCTAAAAAAAAAAAAAAAAAAAAAAAACCACCTAAGTAATTATGTTAACCGATTTGCCAACAAGTGTTGGATGCATTTAGGGCCCGTTTAGTTTATTAGCATGAATCACGATGAGTATAGGTTTTAATATTGGGTGGAATAACAACGGATTTTACTATTGTTTCATTCCAAAAATATTGTTTGTTATCAATAAAAATGATACAAGTATTACCATGGTAAATTTAACAAGAAAGATATTTGGTCCCACGTGAATAGTTACCATATAGAGAGAAAAAAATGAAATACAAAAATGTGTGGTGAAAATAAGAGAATCAAATTGGGTCTTACAAGAATAGCTTAAACACCACCCCTTCCGGTCGGTTTCAATCTATGAGTATAGATTACATATTTTAATATTTTTTGAATCCTAAAACTTTAACCAAATTGCAGATTTAAGAATCATTAGATTCCCAACAGTGGCACACCTATGAAACAAACGGCCCCTTAGTGTGCACCTTTTAAAATGTAAATAAATACAGTAAAAGTTTTATTGTTTAATTATTGTAAATTATATATTTAATCAATGTTTATTAAATTTATTTTTGAATGAGAAAGAAAGTTTAGTAACTTAGGTGCGTTTGGTTTGTAGATGAGTTTAGGATTCAGATTTGGATTTAAATTAAGGGTCCGTTTGGTTTGTAGATGAGTTTATATTATGATTTGGATTTGAATATAAAGTTGTAAATTTAGATTTGAATTAGAAAAAGAAAAATACAATTAAATAATATATTGTTTATATTTTAAATGAATATAATTTATTAATTTAAAAATATTACTTTTTTGAAAATAGATAAAAATTTATTAGTGGAAAAAAATAAAAGGAAGCCCATATAAAAATAAAAGAAAAACTAAAAGTAGGGTGAGTGTTAGTAGGGGTGAGCGCGGTTCCGGAATAGCAAAGAATCGAACCGGAACCGAGAAAACCGAGAACCGCAAAATACATATATTAGGAACCGAGAACCGGACCGAAAAACGTTTTCGGTTCTGGATCGGTACTCGGTTCCGGTTCGGGTATTTCGGTTCTACCTGATTGGAACCGATTTTTTTTTAAAAGTACCTAAAAATTCAAAAAAAAAAGAATTATGTTTGCACTCATGTTGGCCGGCTACCATTGGAGTGTATAAGATTGATAGTTAAATATTTGTAACAAAAGAAATGATTTATAGTAACTTATTATTAGATATATATTTCGTATTTTCTTATTAGGGGTTTCTCAATAAGTGATATTAAGAAGAGAAAAAAAAGACTTTTAATTTGGACTCTTGAATAGATATGTGATTTGAGATTTTGAGGTTCTAGTCTTCTAAAATATTATATCGGGTAATTAAGTCAACTTATTTTGTTCATATGTGCATATGCTATTTCTGAACAATTTCATCTTGTATTGTTTGGTCCTGCCACTTATTTTGATGAGAATGACAAAACAATGTGAAACATTTTTATATAATGTATTTGGACAAGAAAACAAGAATGTCATAGAGATGGACAGATTTGTTGCTTGAATGTCATAGAGGTTTGAGTGTTAATTTGTTGTTATGCCTCTTGGTACTTGGTAGGTTGTTGGAAAAATAAAATACCAAGGATTTTAGGATGGACAGATTGAAGCGTGGAACGATTGTAGTTAACTTACAAAGATTTGATTTTATGGACTAATGGGCTTCTTAACTCTTTGTACATCAAATTCCAAAAGTCCAAAAATTCCAATAATATGTTTAAGTGTTCGGTTCTTTGGTGGTGTTCGACCCTTTACTATGATGTACCAAAAAAGAGTTGTGAAGAAAAGGAATAAACTACAAGTCTACAACTTAACCTTTTACGTGTGCATGAACATGGACATGCCAATAAGCAAGGACCATTTGAATTTACAACTGATTGGTCGGTTCTTCGGTTCCGGAACCGATACCCGCGGTTCCGAACCGAATCGAACCGAGAACCGAAATTCCCAATGTCTAAGAACCGAATCGCGGTTCCAAAATGCGGTTTGGGATGGGTCGGTTCCGGTTCGGTTCTCGGGACATTTGCTAACCCCTAAGTGTTAGGGAATTCTGCACACTTTCATACTTGGTATTCATTCCCAATTAGAGCAAGAGGTATCGTGGCTAAGCCACTCCTCTTCACTTGGGCCCAACATGTGCCACATCACTTCAACACACCCACTTAAAAATATCCTCCATTCACAACTAACCCAAATCTCTTCACTTGAGCCCCACCCACCCTTATTTTTTTATTTTACATATTTTTCAAACACACTTCTCATCTTCAACACCTTTTTTTTTTACCCAATTTCTCATCTTTAGCAACATTAAATCATTACATATTACTAACATAACATATGATGAACAAAAAAACAACCCATTGGCATTTTATCAAAACTTGGTTTACATCTTCTAAAAGCTTACGTAAACATCTTTAACTTTAACAACAACAACAATGACAACAACATCATTAACTCTAATCCCAACATATTAATTTATTCAAAACCAAACACCTTCATCATCATCTTCATCTTTTTTTGGTGGTGGGACAAAAAGTGGTTTGTCTTATTCGTGTTGTGGGAACGACGAAGGGTAAAGTGGCGAGGGGTGGCGAGGCGAGGTTGCCACCTAGGAGACTAGGAGTGGGCGAGCCTCCCATGCTATGATACCTCATGCTCTTATGAGTCACACTTACACTTACCAAACACTTGTTTTTTTTACCATTAATCCAAAACTGTTTTGAAATGACACCAACAAACGGGCCCTAAAATTTGGATTTGAATTTGAGAATTTGATGTAAGAGAGAGAAAATATATTATAAAATGTATAATTTATTATTTTTAGAAGTTATATATAAGTTTGATTAATATATATGAAAATAATAAGTTTGATTAATATATATATATAGAAAGAATATGAGATAGCGGTAAAAGTGGGTTCACTCATATTAGAAAATGACAAAAAAATAAATATAAAATCGTGTCTTTCTTAAAAATGGGATCTATGTCTGTGTAGTTAGGGATGATGATAGCTTATTGGTTACGAGATCAATGGAACATTGAATATTTCAAGTGGGCATAATTGGGTGGTGTTTGTTTCCACATGTTAAGGGGGTCTTGCTTGAGCTTTGGGTGAAAACCGAAACGAACCGATCAAAATGGAACCGAATCAAAAATCGATTTTATATAAGACATAACTAGACTTGGTTTGGTTTTGTTCTCGGTTTATGTCTTCCACAAAAACAATTTTCGATTCGGTTTATTTTGGTCCGTTTTGGCTCGAACCGAAACCAAAATCATATATATATTGAACCAAATATGGTTGGTTTGGTTTCGGTCATACCGTTTCGGCTCGGTGTTTTGTTTAGGTTCTTTTCGGTCTGTTTTGCTTAACACGAGCATGTAATTGTGTTATTTTATTTTTCCTTTTTATCGGCTTATTTGTGAACTTATAAATCTATATTATTAGCACATTGACCTATTTTTTTTTACCACATTGATTTTGTCAAATATTAAAAGGTTTGCGACTATTATTAATATAACGTGGCGGGTTTTAATCCCACGTAATTTAACAAATATTAAAAAGTGATTATGTCACTCTTGCGTACGGTCTATTGAGGCTACTACTGTATGCAATATTTACTCAGGAGTGGGGCAAGCTCCTGAGTTTAATAAATTGAAGTGCGTGTGAGAGTCTAGTCGATCCAAATGTATTAGCCAACCAAAAAAATAAAACCCATGATTATCCGGTAAAATCTCCACTTCTCCTCGCAAAGGTTAAGTTGACTAATCATAAAGTGTTTTAAGAGAAATAGATAATAGGTTCAATCCTAACTCGTGGCTAAAGAATTACGGAAACATTTAATGGTGCGTTACGTATGCTATCTAGAATTACTAAAAGTATGGTTTTTATTGTTGTTTAGTATAAAAATTTAAGTATTAGTATCACAGCTCGTATGGTCCATTCAAATGCTCCAATTCTATTATTATTGTGGTGGAAATAATAAGATACGAGGGCCCACGTAAATGGTTAACACTCTCTATTAGTTTGCATATGTGATTGTTGGAGTCATACTTTATCAATAAATCTCCAACCAAAATCTCTATTTGAAATGACTATGAATAGAGTTATTTGATGAGAATATTTTAAGGAAAATGATAAATTTAAGATCAAAGTTGTCACGTTTTCTTTTCCTAAGATCGAACTTTTTTTTTCCTATCAGAAGATCGAACTCTGCTTATTTTTCCTTTTCGGGCATCAAGTTTGATTTTGTGTCACAAAGGAAAATTGCGCAAGTTCAGCTTCTATAACAAAAAAAAGTTTGATGCCCGAAAAGGAAAAAGTTCGATGCCCGAAAAAAAAAGTTCGACCGTTAATTTTTTATTGCACCGTTAGTCCTTTTCGTCTGCTTTTAACGACCGTTATTATATTATTGCACCGTTAGTCCTTTTCGCCCGCTCTACACGTTTTCCGCTTCTACACGGTTTTCGCCGCTTTTACACGCCATCCGCTTTTACACGCCGTCCGCTTTTGCACGTTTTCGTCCGGTTTTGCACGCTTACGTCCGCTTTTGCACAATTTCGTCCGCTTTTGCGTTTTAACGCTTTTGCGCTTTTGCGTCTGTTTTTACTTTTTGCACAGTCATCTGCTTTTACACATTTTCTTCCGTTTTACACGCCGTCCGCTTTTGCATCGAACTTTTTTTTTTTCTCAAGATAACTTTTTTTTCTATTGAAGACCGAACTTGCCTATTTTTCCTTTTCGGCATCAAGTTTGATTTTGTGGCACAAAAGGAAAATTAAGCAAGTTCGATCTTCTGATAGAAAAAAAAAAAAGTTTGATGCCCGTAAAAGGAAAACGCGACAACTTTGACGCCTAAATTTATCATTTTCCCTATTTTTAAACAGCCCATAATTGGCACCTATTTACCAAACAAACTGTTGCATAAGTTTTTTTTTTATGAAAATGAACTATTAAATCTCATCCATTAGATTTATTCATCAAAAAGTTTCAACCCTACATCTGTATTTCGCGACATTGTAGGCGACTCGATTAATAGCTCGACCCACAAAACGCGACTCATACCCACAAAACGCGACTCAAACCAGTCCGGGCGACCCACAAACCGCGACTCACACTTTTGCATATGTGTTTTTTTGTAGTTTTGGTGGTGTTCATGGTGCTAGATCTTGAAAGTGTTTAATATATGACATGTTTTATGTTTTAATAAAAAAACAGATACAAATGCCAACATTGCTTGTATTTTGGAGTGAAGTTTTTGGCTGATGCTGAACTTTTGACCGTTGGTGATTATTAAGGTGTTGGTTTATGAAGATAGTGTTAAATATAATTGGTGATGAGAAATTGGTTTGTGTTTGAATTGTATACAGTGTGTTGGTTTAAATAAAGAGATAATGCTATTTTTGTAAGATGATGAAGGGCGTGTTAGAAGTTGAGTTTCTTTATTTGATTCCTATACCCTTCAAACAAACACCCCTTTTTCTTTTGGCAAACAAACAAACACCTCTTAAACCCTATTCATTTCTTACAAAGCCCTTGCCTCAGATTGAAAACCTCACACAGTCACTTACCGGCAATCAAAATGTCGGGGCCGTTATCAGAAACGGTGCAACGATTCACAGCAGAAACACTAAAAGCAGCATCCAAACAATCTAAAGGATGTTACGTTATTCCTATTCGTCTCCGTCGAGCTATCAAACACTATATTCGAGGTCCATTCATTCATTTCAACCTAATTATATCATCATTTCATTTCTTTTATATACTTTTTATAAAAATTGTTCTTATTGTGTTTATTAATATGTGATCATTTACGAGCTACTTGATATCTGCAAGGTATTATTTAACTACACTATATAAGTAATTTCTGTTACTCCGTACTTTATTTCACACACGCGTTATATCGTCACGAGTTATTGACCTAATTTAGGGCTAATTAAAGCGTCTTACTAACTGATATAAGTTCAACATTTTGTTGCTGCTGTTGTTGATTAGGTATGTGACTATTTAAGAGCTGATTGTCATAGGGAATATATTAGACGCTAGGTATACACAAGTTGAATCGTAGCGAGTTAGTAGCTTAATTTAGGGCTAATTGAAGCGTCTTACTAATGGATATAAGTTCAACATTTTTGTTTATGTTGTTGTTGACTAGGTGTGTGACTATTTACGAGCAGATTGTCATTAGGAACATATTAGACGCTAGATATGCACAAGTTGAATCGTAGCGAGTTAGTAGCTTAATTTAGGGCTAATTGAAGCGTCTTACTAATGGATATAAGTTCAACATTTTTGTTTATGTTGTTGTTGACTAGGTGTGTGACTATTTACGAGCAGATTGTCATTAGGAACATATTAGACGCTAGATAAGCACAAGCTGAATCGTAGCGAGTTAGTAACTTAATTTAGGGCTAATTGAAGTGTGTCTTACGAAATGATATACATTCAACATTTTTGTTGCTGTTGTTGATGTTGATACGAGTATGTGACTATTTACGAGCTGATTGTCATTACGAACATATTAGACGCTAGATATACACAAGTTGAATCATAACGCATATTAGCTTAATTTAGGGCTAATTAAAGCATCAAAGGAAGTGAAGTGATAGATTGATAACTTATACTTCGCTTCAAACTAGTTAGTAGCTGAGTGTCGCTACGAATAACCGCATGAGTTTTAACCTAATTTAGGGCTAGTTACAGGAAATTATGAACTGATATGAGTTCAATATGTCTGTTTCTGTTGTTGATTAGAGTGTGTGACTATTTATGTGCTAATTGTTAACATATTAAACTTTATGTATATATATGAGTATGTGACTGTTTACTAGCTATTCCTATTGCGAACGTATTCAACTCTGTATATACAGACACGTTAACTCGTAACGAATTGGCAACCTAATTTAAGGCTATGTAGTAGTTGCAGCATCTTACAAACTGATATAAGTTCAGCGTTTGGTTGTTGTTGTTGTTGATACGAGTTCATTAAAAAGTTACCCGTTTTATGAGTATTTATATATTTAGTAGCTGATTGGTACATATACCAAACTCTGTGTATATAGCGTAATTTAGGGCCAAGTAAAAGATCATCTGAACTAGTTTTAACATTTAGTTAGATTGACAAGGTATGTTAAACTGTTGACCCTGTTGTTGTTGTTGATATGAGTATGTGACTATTTAGTAGCTGATTGCTGTTACAAACATATTAGAAGCACATTGAATCATTGTACAGAGCTATATAACGTGCTTTGAGTAGTAGTTAAATCTTTTTGGGGTAAAAACAGGGGGCAATAGGTAAATGTGAATAGTAGTTATAACTAGAGCTAAAAATTGATTGAATCCTAGGACTGCAAATGAGTCGATTTTGTATAGAGCTACCGAAAGATTCTAAAACGTAATTTTGATTCTTTTTTAAAAAAAAATTGATGATGTGTAAATGTTGTTGTTTATATGAGTATGTGACTATTTATTAGTTGATCGCCATTACAAACATATTAACCACCGGATATACTATATGCACACGCGTTGAATCGTGATGAATTAGTAGCCTAATTTAGGGCTAATTGAACAATCATAGGAACTGATTGTTGCCATGGGTATGAGTATGCGACAATCTAGTTGCTGACTTCCAGTACCAACATTTAAACAGTATGTGTACCTGCTGTACCCAAAAATGAGTTTTTTTTCTTTGAAAACGGAAAATCGCCTGCGAATATATGAATATCGAACAACTTCACATCATGAGTTTAGCTTACAAGCCACATTCAACAGCTAGAGACCAAAATAGTAGACACGAGTCAAGGACCAACTAACAAACCACACTAGACAAACTGCAAGAGCTAAAAGAGCTAAACCAAGTAGACCAAAAGCTTCTTTTCAGCTAAACAATTGATCGTAGTTAGGGCTGCAAATGGGTCGGGCTATAGAGCTACTGGTTTGGTTTGAGTTAGTTTTATAGATCAAAATGTTTAACGAGCCGAACACCTGAGCTTATAAGAACTCGGATCAGGTTTTTATCAAGTCATAGAAATTAGGAGGTGTTAGGGTTACCTTATATCAATGTGCTTTTGCTTTTTAGCTTATATGCTCACTCTCCAAAGTCCAAATAAAGAGCATATTTAGCTCAATAAGTTAAGAAGTGTTTGGGTAAAAGAATAGCTTATTGTATTGTGATAATACGATAAGCTAATAAGTCCCTCAAACATGCTTAGGCAAATACCCTTAAACTACAACTGATCTTTGTGTAGGAGTATTTATGGATATGTAATAAGTAAAAGGGGAGGGGTAAAAAAAATGTGAACTTTATCTCAAAAAGTTACGCTAGATGAGAATTGAAACAGACATATTTCTAATTGAAATGTAGTAGAAGCTAAGGGTATTATGATATATGTAAGTATGTTCACAATTATGTGCTCACGATATGTGATTTTTGGTTGATAATTGCAGACCAACAAGATCAACACATGAAAAGGAAAGTAGCGAGGTTGTCAGAATCCTTCAATAATATCAAAGACGCTAATCTGCAGTTAGTTGCATCAACAGCCAGGGAGATAATTGAAGATCCTTTCAAATATGTTGGTTGCTCAAAGCGATGGAAAATTGAAAGTAGTTATGGTGATATTGGTCTTAAATACAGAGATGAGCAGACTATTGCTTATGTTGCTTCTCGTATGCCTGCTGTTTTTTCAGCGTGCCATAGAGTCCTGACTGAGGTATATCCATCTGAAAGTTACCCGTAGCGTTTAAGTTTCTAAATGTTAGTGAAAATGTCACAAACTAGTAAGTACTTTGCAAAATGGAGCATTTTTATAATCATTATTCTTTCTGGCACCATATGTTTTTTTGACGGTCAATTTGTTCATTATAGTGTAGAATAATGGTTACCAGACGTATAAGGATTAAAAAAATAAAAAATATATCAGAGTCTAAATATGTATGGAAAGAGAGGTATGATGACTAAAGTGGATGTGGATCCCTTTGCAAAGTATATTCTCATTCTATGACATTTGCATATCTGTTATCGTAAAACCTTTTAAGTATTTTACATCAAGTGAACACTTATGAATGACACCTTTTGTTTCCTCTAATAATATGATATTTGCTATTTAAATGATCTTTTGTTTCAGGTTAAAAGAAGGATACCTGAGTTTTCACCGAAACGAGTGTTGGATTTTGGGGCTGGTACTGGTTCTGGTTTCTGGTGAGAATTTGTTACACCGATCTCATTATTTTTATTTTTGAGATAAATTGGGTTTGTTATAGTATTCTGTTGAATTTGATAATTTTTTATTTTGTCTAAAGAAAGTATTTTAAGAAGAGCAAGTTTGTTAAAACTTAAAAGAACATCTTTACAATTTTTTTCTGAAGCAGAGATGTGGTAATGGGTAATATTACTAACATGGTTGTTTGCACAATAATGTGATGAAATCATTGTTCAGGGCAATGCGTGAAGTATGGCCAAACTCTCTCGAAAAAGTTAATATAGTCGAGCCTTCCCAGTCTATGCAACGAGCGGGTCTCAGCCTTATAAAAGGTATTTTTCAGAGTAGTAGTAATCAGTTTGTTGAAATCACATGCCTTTGTAATTTGGGGCTGACTGTTCTAGCATGTACACACAATTAGGAGACCAAGAGAATAGTAATACCCATATGTTAAGTGAAGGACATTTATATTAGTACCTTAATTATCTATGCTTGACCGATTCACGTCATCACAGGTGAATTGACAAAATTGTGTTTGTGTCCTTAGGTAACCTTAATATATATCCTTGCTTTGTGCTTGATGAGCTTAAAAACTGGCAGAAGAAAAAAATGCCCATGTCCATAGAATGAATATAATATGCCTATATGGTGTACTTTAAGATTTAATTAAAATGAAAGATCGTATGGAAATTGATATGCTTATGGCACTTGTATAAGTGTATGGTGCTATTAACGGCATTTAGATTGAACAATAACTAATTGTTTTGTTAATCTCCACCCACTATAGCCTCTTGGCTAAGAATGATTTTTCCTTTAGCAAGCATAAAACACAATATCATAGATCATTTCATTGATGTATTTATGAGGTCCGTTTCAAAAATATGTTATAAAGCACTAACATATACCTAAGCAATATGCTCAACATTTACTCTTGACAAAGGCAAGCAATTGAAAGATAATTGTTATCAGACCTTGTCACATACACTTCACTAATGATGTAAGAGGCAAGAATGGTTATACTTCAATACGTGTTACTTGGTTTTTAAAAAGGGCAGCACCACAAGAAATAAAGAAATCCTTCCTGGAACATCACAATTGTGGAGTGTTTTGAGGATTTTGTTGTTGAAACAACCCAAGGAGCTGGCAACTTTTTTAGTCTGACATTAACTAGAGATTCTCATTACTCTAGTTGAGGACTTGGGTGAGTTCATTTGAGACCAATTAAAAAGTTTTTCTTTTCTGCTCTTCAGATCTTAAGAATTTGCCACTTATAAAGAGCTACGGTAGTCTTCAAGCACTAACTCAAGACATAAAGACTGATAGAAAACATGACCTTGTAATCGCTGTAAGCATCATTATCTCTGAAAATGTAATTTATGTAACATAGGTATATACTCTACTAGTGTTTTATTAACAGATAAAGTCTTTGTACTTATGCTAAATGTTTTTATTTCTATAATCATTTTTGGTATAGTCATATGTTCTTGGCGAGATACCGACGTTGAAGGATAGGATAACCATTGTGCGCCAGCTGTGGGATCTTACACAAGATGTTCTGGTAAGTTTTATCCCAATAATACGTGCTAAGCAATCTGGCAGTTCATAACCATGATTTTACTCGAGCAAGAGCAATGTTATAGTTTTTTAGTAAGTTTCTACTTATATATGCTTTTGAATAGGTTTTAATGGAACCTGGAACACCACATGGAGCAAATATAATATCTCAGTTACGATCTCACATTCTTTGGATGGAGAAAAGGGTAAGTGCGTTTACTTGAAACTTGTCATGACTGCACATTGTATCGTGAAATTTTTAATGAATAGTCCTATTCAAATTTGTAGAAAAGCCGAAATTAGAAAAGACACCAAATCACGCTTTGTAAGGATTTGATGACACACAGATGTGGAGCACATATAGTAGCACCAGTAAGTTCAGAAACCGACAGTATTCATAATGTAGTATGATAGTTTATCATGTGGTAAAGCTGCATTTATGGATGTCATTGTTTGTTGTATTAGTGTCCACATGATGGAGCTTGTCCATTGGATAATACTGGAAAATACTGTCATTTTGTTCAACGCTTGCAGAGGACTACGACACAGCTCGCATATAAGGTTATATCTCAACCATGCTCATCATTGCTTAATGGATAAGTGGGAATAAGCTAGTCAAATGGTTGTTAAATACTTAAATACATAAAATATTGTTCTTTTATTGTTATAAATAACACGAGTTATAATTTTTTTAACTATATAATTTACAAGTATTTCACCATCAAATACCAATTTCACTTGCGTGTGTGGCGTTTTAATCATATTAATTACAGTATTTTGTTTACATTTAAGTCACTAAAATATGACTTTGTACCGTTTGGGTCATCTTGTAACCGGTAAACGTGTAATAATAGTTAGATATAATAATTGTAAACATTCCGTCCAATTAAATATATATATCAAGGGTTACAAATTGACCCAAACAGTAGATGTAGTTCCCTCAAATGACTCGTCTTTAAAAAAGTACAATGACAACAACACAAATGTGAAAGTGCTTTGGTATTTGTCGTAAAAACTGGTAATAGACTTTATTTGAGTGTTAGTATTACTAGGAAAGAATTGAAACTAACCATAAAGCAGAAAAAGCCTTTGAATGAACATCAAATGGTTACATAGTAGTTTCTGTTTTCTGCCAATTAAGCAAAACTTTTTCCATATTTCACAGGTTAGTCAAATTAGAGAGATGTTATAAATGACGATTCTATCCCAAAAGTGTTATATTTCACTAACTTAGGGTATCAAAGTCACCCAATCTGCATTCAGTATAGCTATGGTTGCATGAATTGAACTGGGCTTAAAGTAACTGGACTGCAATAGATGAAGCTAGATGTAACTTGGACAACATATTGCTTGAATCTATTTGAAATGGTTTATCTAGTATGATAGAACCTAGGGGTGTTCATGGGTTGGGTAATATCCGAATAAACCGAAAACCGAAAACCGAAACCGAACCGAACCGAAAATAACCGAACCGAACTCGTAAATCGAACCGAACCATCTAATTAGTCATCCAAAATATGATTTAAATCTGATATATTATAAAATATATTAAAACTCTTTTATAGTATATACCTACCTTGATTAATCCTGGATAACTTTATTTTTTTAAATATTATATATATATATATATATATATATAAAATCGAATCGAGTCGAGCATTGGCAGGGCTCGGACTCGACTCGACAATGTTATGTTCGGCTCGAGCTTGGCTAGTCGTCATGAGGGAAGCTCGAGCTCGGATCGAGAAAGTTTGAATTCGGTCGAGCTTAGCTAGAAAAGCTCGGTGTATATGTAATGATGTATTTTTGAAACCAACTATTAAAAAACTGTAGAAGATTTGCATTCGGGTCGAGCCGGCTCGAAAAACTTGACACATTCATAAATAAGTATTCACACTTAGTGTATTTGCATATAAGCCCTTAAACTATACATACTTTGTATAAAAAACGTATATATCACTTATAAGCTTGAAAAGCTCGACAATAACTCCATTCGAGCCTATATAAGCTCGAGCTAACTCGTTAAACATTTCGAGCTCATTTTCTGAGTTCGAGCTCGAGTTACTTGACAAAAGCTCTACTCGTTTACACCCCTAGTCTGCATAATCTAAAAAATATGGGCTAGTTGTTAACTAAAGCTGTATGTTGGAATTTTAGAACATTGATGGAGATCGCTACTTGCTAGCATTATGTATGTACCGTCCAAAATGATTAGTGTAGTTAATTTGTTATTTTTCATTATATGCATTGACTTTCAAATTGCTACTAAAATAAATTGACTAATTATTGTGGCTATTTGGATTTTCTAGCAATCAAATGGTAAGCCTCTACGTGGCTTTGAAGATGAGAAGTTTTGTTACGTGGTATTCAGACGAGGCCCTCGACCCAGGCAAGTGCTTATTATTTTCTTAAACTTCGGTAGACAGTATTATTGGAGTCTATTAAAGAATCAAAATTGTATTAACCTATCTCATAATAGAGATCCACTCTAGTATTAAGCTCATCAAGTATAAAAACTACTTTATATTATGTATCGGGATTGTTTTAAAAAAAAAAAAAAAAACCATCTCGATGATATAGATACAACAACAATACCCATTCCGTTGGAGCGAGGTATGGGACTCGATGATATAGATAACATATGTATATTTTGTAAAATAAATATCTACTCTGTTACTTTATATGTTATAAAGTAAAAACTAGTAAACTGAAGAAAGTTCTCTTCGTCCTTTACCGTGGAATTTGCAACATTTTGATTTAATCTAATGGTTTTATGAAAGCGTCTTTATCGCTTCTGATATGATGACAAAATGAGTTAATATTTTAATCAATGTCATGAAACTTTTAGAAATGTGAACCGGAGAAATCTGTCCAAGACAAAAATCATTTGACATTCCAAACGGTTAATTATTGGAGAACTTTTAACGAACAGCCTATTTTTATTTAGTACGTGGTCATGTCCTTGTTTGTTTTTTGCATTTCGAGCTTTACATAAGTGTGTAGGTGGTTGGCCCTTAAATTGGTAGTACATCTTATTCTTTTATGATAATAAAGACCTGAAATATCGCCTTTTAAATGTACTACAAAACTTTCTACATTAGAAGTGGAGTCACAATCGCAACTCACCCCATCCTTATGTCATGACACCACTCATTCTCGTGTATTATCATAACTTTCTTACAGCGAAGCATGGCCACTTAATGGTATGAAGTTTGATACATTGAAAGAACAGAAAGCTAAAAGGAAAACCGAGGATATTGAGAGCGACCATGGTACGTTCCCATTGCCATTTTATTACAACTCAAATTGATTAATGTACTATCATTTTGTTAAAATATATAACTGCAACATCATGTTGGGGCAGAAACAACATGGGAAAATCACCACAATAACCCTGATGGGACCTACATTATTTTGGACCATTCATTTACTTTTTACCAAACTAAACCTCCATTTCTTGACATTTGTCATGTATTACCATTTTGTGGCGAAAGTTTTCCTCCATGTGGATTGTGGAGTAATGAAAGTTGAGTTAGATAAAAAAAAAAGTTATAAAAAGTAATGGTGTAGGACTGTAGGTGGCATCTCAAAATGGCGTAATTACAAAATATATTTTTATCTTTTGTTTATGTGAATAGATGAAGGAGTTGAGTCACAGCCTGATGATATTATAAACGATAGAAAGATGGTTATATATGAATCCGATATTAATGAACCATACTTCACAAGTGAAAGTGACGGTGAGGAAGAAACTCCAGACGAGAGTACCCGGGCGGATGTTGGAACTGGTTGGGGAAGAATCATCTACTCTCCAATGAAAAGAGGAAAATGTGTCGAAATGGACGTCTGTCGAGCAACAAATCAGGAAGGGACAGAGGGTCGCTTCGAGAGGGTAATCGTCACTAAAAGCAAGAATCCTGTCCTTCATCATCAAGCGCGAAAATCACTATGGGGTGATCTTTGGCCTTTTTAATCTAATAAACTTTTTAAATGTAAATCTAGTTTTTTTACTCAACGTGTAAAAGAAAATTACTACTAACATTTTTCATGTGACTTTTTGACCATTGACCATAATGGCTGACCTGAGTTGTACCTATCACAAGATGGTAGTACAAAATGTGAAGCATGGGAGTACTTGAATCTTTGGATGATTGAACAAACTACAAAGAAATGGACTAAAAGAGATACTTTTTGAGCAGAGTATGGTCACTGAGATCTGTTGGATCCTGTTTTTTTGGGGTCAGTATTGAATGATGTGATGATGCTATAGCAATAAATTACTGCCTATTCATGTGGAACTGTTAAATCATGATCCTCTTTTTTTCTTTCACTTTATGCTTTATAGCAGAGCAAGATTCCTAATGATTCCATTCATATGAATCCTCGTTATCTCCAAAAGTTTTGAATCGTCAAAAACCTCGACTCCCTGTATTTGTTTTGCGTGTCGACAGAACCGAGCTTGAACCAATGAGCTTTCGCTTAGAAGAATGTGAACCCGGTTATAATTTGGCTCGAACAACATTAATGAGGACGAAATTTAAACATGTATTATCTAATTTAAACATGTATTAGCTAATCTTCTCTGTATCATTCCAATTATATCAAACAAGTGATTTGGTCGAACAATATTAATAAGGCTAATTTTTGGCATATATTATGTGGTTTATTTTGCTATTTTGAATCCGATGTTATAAGTCCATATTTACGCTTCATTGCGGGCACATGCAACATTTTTTTAGTAAATTGCACATTTATTTGACAACTTTTTAGTTTTGATTCTCTAAATTAAGAAATTGAAAACATACAAAAGATCTTGCAAATCTAAAAAAAAGGTTGCTACAAATTTCGAATTTTCATTATTTCTTTTTAGTAAAAAGTAAAAGTTCAAGGTACTTTTTGTAACTTGTTACATAATTTAGAGGTGTATTTTCATTTTTTTATTAAATTATTTTAAACAAATTTTAAGGTAGATTTTAAATTTATTACTTAGCTCAAACGTGTGTTTTAGAAGTTATTTATTTATTTACTTATTTTTTATTTTTTTTCCAACAAAAAACATATATTAAAGTTCAACATTTTTTATAAAATATATGAAAGTCAAAATCATCTGATATTGAAATTTCATTTTGTTCGCAATTTCAACGATATATTTTTTATAAGGAAATCGCTAAATATTTATTAGATATTTGATAAATAAAGTTTGTTATAAAAAATCGTAAATAGCTAAAAGTACAGAGTAATTATCATAATTTTTTAATTAAATTTATTTTAAAACAAACTTTATGGTACTTTTAAAGTTATTAGATATCTAAAGGTGTGTTTTGAAAGTTTTTTCCCACAAAACTATATTAAACTTAACATTTTTATAAAATCGTATGTATGTCAAAAGCATAATATTGGGTTTATTTTGTTCATGATTCAAAATCTTTTCAATCAGATATTTTTTATGAATAAATCGCTAAATATTTTTTAAATATTTGATAAATAAAGTTTGTTATCTTAAAACCGTAAACAACGAAAAATACAAGGTAATTTTTGTAACTTGTTGCATAGTACTTGTAATATTTTCTTTTTTTCCCCAATACTACGCAAAGCCAAAAACGATGCGGTTACTATTTGACGTAAACAACGCCGTTTGTTTTCTCTTTTGCCCAAAATGCAATCGTAAGTTTTGTTAAATTTTCTGCCAACGTGACATCGTTTAGATCCATAAATGTATATTACAATATACAATGTTTTCAAATATGAACTCATAATTTTTATAAATACATGATTTCTACACATAATTAAGGTAAGTGAGTTTTAATAAGATATGTATTAATATTAAGTAAATTCATATTTAAAAATATTGTTAATTAAGATAAAAGCTTAAACTAACATCCATTGAATTGTTGTTATCAAAACCTTAATGATTCTTTGTCATATATTGTCTAGTTTATATATACTATGTCAATTTCTTCATTTATGATTCTTTGGGGGTAACCGATAAGATTATGTAGCACATATTATCTTGTTTATGTATTTATGCATTTATTCCACATCTTCCTTACGATTTTTTGGGGATAATCCGTGACTTTTGTGGCATATATTTTCCGGTTTTTCATATGCCAAATTGCCAATTCATTCATGATATTTTGAGGGTAACAACTAACACGTGAATTTCATGGCATGTTTTTCTAGTTCACATCATGTCAATTTCTTCATTTATGATATTTTGGGGGTATTTTTTTTTTTATATTATATTAGGTAATATTATGCAATATTTATATATTCATGGACTAATGGCCATTATGTCAACATTAAGAATCAATAATCATTCCATATCAAAACGGGATTTATACACCCTCGTCTACGTGAATTATATCGACATAACTTTAAACTATTATAAATGGATGCTCTCAAAGTGATCACAAGACTGTCCAAAAGTGGCCATTTGTCCATATACTTTGATGTGCGTCTCATTTACATCACGATAAGAATTTCAATAATAGAGTTTCCATAGATCCATAAATATTACAAAACGGGATGACTTATACACCCTCGTCTACGTGAATTATATCGACATAGTGATTCTTTAAACTATTATAAATGCTAAAATCGCGCATGCGTTCTGTATAAAGGAGCAAAGTATTTAACGATGATTATGACTATGGTTCCGTCGAGCGACGATAGATCATCAATTCTAAGTTATAACTTATAAGTTTACTGTGTACAAAGGGCCGAGCATATCTTTTAGCCCACTTAGTACTAATTAAAGTCATAGATGGTTTAAAGCAGCACATTTTGTAGAATCCCGAAAGCTAAATCGTTTTACTTATTTCTCACATATAACTTAGTATTTATGTAGCACTAAGTTGCACGGGACGCCCACTTAGTATGATGGAAAGCTTAAAAATCCAAGCAACATTCTAAAATTAAAGAAACATGTATGGTATGAAAACGCCTATGTGTTTTATAGTATTTTCGATATGACAAATTGTCTTCAAAACAAATTACACAACATTAAAAATCCAAACAAATATTACTCATAATTATCAATTAAAACTCTTAACCATCACATTGTCTTCCCAAAAAACATTTAAATAAAAAAAATATCAATTAGTTGTGGTATCTTCGGAGAAAACACTCTCCAATTCTGGCTCATCAAGTGAGAGGCTCTTGGTTTAAAATTGTTGGGTCAGTGAATTCTCAAACTTCCTGAAACAAGGATTTGAAAATAAAATAACCTAAGTGTTTAATAACCTTAAACATACGCATGTAACTGAATGAACACTTGTTCAGTGAGTCATCTTTAAGAAGCTCATGACAAGCCTAAGAAGAAGGGTTTTCCATTAAGTGAGGCGGGATTCAGTGAATGATACCTGAGCCAAAGAAGAATATGATGAATTCAGTGAGTAATGACAATAGCTCACAAACTCCTCACCAACTATGAAGACTGAAGACGTAAAGCTGAAGACTTGAAGACTGAAAAGGATACGTTTGAAAGATAAAAGTGAGTCCTTATCTGCAAAGGTCAACTTACCTGAATGGATAAAATACCAAGAGTATGTCAACACTGACACTAAGAAAGCAAACATGTTCCTTACTAGAAATAGCTTGTTGTAACAGAGACAAAATACGTACCTTACGTATTTTGTCATCTGAAGCTTGTGTCAGTCTTATCTTCTAAGAAAACAGTTGTATTTCACACTTGTATAAATATTAGTCATAAGGTGGAGTAAAAGGGTTAAGCTTGTGCACTAAATACTTAGACATTCACAAGCCCTTTTACTCCTTCAAATACAACTAAGTCCCCGAGGTTATCTCAGTTGGTTAGCATGGTTGTACTTAAGCTTAGCTTAAGCTTAGTGAGGAGTACACCATACATTGTCATTCAATCCCAAGTGTTTTTCCGCAAACACTTGGGTAATATATTCTTTGATTAACTTTTAATAAGAATATAAACGTTGAAAAACTTTTATTTATTTTACTTTACGTTTTAACTTGTTAAACTGTTTTTCAATCAACATTGCTAAGCCATGGAGCTTGGATAGATTAACTTTGTAGTTAATTCTAATCAAGTTAACTTGGATAGATTAACTTTATAGTTAATTCTAATCAAGTTAAAGGGAACATCAAGTAGTATCAGAGTCTATGGTTTATAAAACTTTTAATCACAAAGTCTCTAAAGTTTTTAAAACCAAGATCCTACCATAGCTGATAGTGATGTTCCCCAACTAGTCGACAAAAAAGGAGGAAGCTATTCAGATGTTTCTCCCCGAATGGAAGTTGGAAAATTCAATAAGTGGAAAAAGCGCATGCTTTGCTACTTTACAGAAATGGAACCATACTACATTAAATGTATTAATGATGGTTCATTTGTCCCTAAAACTGCTGAAGGTTTACCCAAGCCTGAGGCTCAATGGACTCCTGATGAAAGAAGGGTGGTCAATCAGGACCAACGCCTCAAAAGCATCATTATATCCTGCCTCCCTGACGATAAAATGGAATCAATCATTAACTGTAAAACAACCAAACAAAATTGGACTGACTTGGTTTATAGGTATGAGGGTCCCTCAGATACCAAGGAAAACAGGATAATGGACCTGAAACTTAAGTAAAACATTTTCAGAGCCAAAGATTCTGAAAGTCTCTCAGAAACCAATACTCGTTATACGACACTGCTCAATGAGCTGTCCAATGATGGTGTCACCTTGTCTAAGCATGAGATGAATGTTGGCTTTGTCAACAATCTCCCTGAGAAGTGGTTAAACTTCTCTCAGGGTCTTAGGAATGCTAATCACATTTAAAATCTTGAGCTTTCTAAAATCTATGGGAAATTTATCTATGAAGACAACTTAATCTTTAGGAGATACCCTGATTCAAAAAATGCTCAAGAAACCAAAAAGGCCCTGACCATTGCACCCATATCAACTGAATTCTCTTCTAATGGCGTTGTGCAGGATTTTCAAAAAAACTCTGATGATGAGGCTGATGAAAGAACCAGTGAGGAATACCTAAATGATTTACACACTGAATTTCAAGAAAGGACACTCCTTGCAAACTCATAACGTTTTATCAAAAGAAACAAGTCAAAATTTTCTGGTTCAAAAGCAAATGAAAGCACTGAATGTTTTAAGTGTGGTAAAAAGGTTCATTTTGCAAAAGACTGTTTTCTAAAACGACTTCAGAACCTTCATATAAATTTTCTGGAAAAGTTCTTTAGGAACTAGCAAGTTTCAACCTAAACTGCTTCAGTCTTCCAATCATTTTCAAAACAAAACTGATCATAAAGATCAAAATACTTTGAAGCTAAGTACAGAAAAGCTAACACTAAAATTGCACTCCTTGAGGTTGCACCATCAACCCCTCAGTCCACACAAAGCTCTAAACTTTCTCAGAGAAAGAACAAAGGTCTTGTTGCTGAAACCTTTGACTGGGATGAAGAAGATGTTTCCTCTGATGATAAAGTTAGAGTCAGTGCACTAATGGCACTTGCTGAAGGAGAAAGTTGACTGTTGGAAAAAGTCATGCTAGAAATGGAAAGTGGGTCAACATCACCATGAGAAAGGTCAATATTTGACTATCTATGGATGATGGTTCTGATTGACAATCTTATTTAAGTTACCTTAATATGGATCTTAAGTTTGTTGAAGAGCAAAGATTAAATTTATTTTCTAAATACAACAAACTCACTTTTGAATTAAACAAGTGTAGAGATGAACTTCTTGCTTTAAAAGAAGCTAAACTTGAAGCAGTCACATTTCAAATTCAAACCATTGAACTTGTAAAACAAAATCATGCTATTCAAGAGGAACTTAAGAAAGAAAAGCTCATTATTGAAAGTTGGACAACCAAAAATCCTAGAGTTTATGAGTCTGTCAATCTTGTCCCTAGTACTAAAAAGAGATTCCTATGAGAAGATTAACTCACTGAGTCCACTAGTAATAATCAAAGTGAAAAAGATTTCACTCCTGCTGGCATTTCCTTTGAAAAATAATTAAAAGCAAAATCCAGTGACTGGGTTGAGAGAGTCAACCGAGACAGCAAGTGATAACATCATTTTATCCTGATATTTTAAGTGTTAATTTCCCCCTTTATCGTCATATTATGTTTAAAATGCTATTAGAATCATCCTTATTCCTTCTTATTTCATTTCAGGAACTATTTACTATAAAGAAGCGGTATTTGGACATTTCTAAGCTCAAGGGTGGATTTCTCTCACATTTACTGAAGACCACGGCATAACTAAGTGATGAAGTTACGCCGTAATGAAGAATACGGCGTAACAAAGAAGTAGAGTTACGCCGTAACATGATTACAGATTATGATATGAAAATTTTATGAAGAATACGGCGTAACCATCAGCTCAGATTACGCCGTAACAATGGATAAACATAAATTTTATGAAGAATACGGCGTAACCATCAGCTCAGGTTACGCCGTAACTACGGATAAGCATCAAGTTATAAAGAGCTACGACGTAACTGGTTCATAAGTGTTACGCCGTAGCTAGGATTCAGGCCTATAAATAGTCGAAGATTTCATCAGTTTTAATTATCTCTCCTTTCCCAAACCTTTCTAGGGTTTGGGGAGATCAAACATAGAAGAAGAATTATGGCTTAAGAGCATGAAGAACGAAGTTCTCGTCTACGATTTCCTTTGTATTCGAGTTTGGATTCTTTTTTATGTTTTTCTAGAGATCATATTATGAATTCATGTTATTAATTCAAGTTTACATTTATGTTATTGATCTTCTCTTTATTTCTTTATAGACATCTGCTTAGTCTTATCATAGAACGCTAGTCTTAGTAATATTATAAGCTTGTTAGTATCTTAAGGGTTGGGAGAATTGACCAACTGACCTCAACCCAATAGGTTGCGAAGTATGGAAGGAATTGGCCATAGTACAACCGTTCTTCGTGTGAGAACTGACCAAATGATCACTTATCAAGTGGAGGTATTTAAGAAGTTGGGAAACCGAAGTTCACGATGGCGGGTTTCCATAGACTAGATCTAGTAGATTTGGCTCTTAATGACCGCTATTAGGTTATCGGATGATCCTGGTGACTGTTCATCCGGGTGAGGATCTAAGAATCATAGGCTATGACGAATTGACCAAAGGAGTCTAGCGATATTTAACCACTATATTGAACCTTAATATTGAGAATTAATTCATATCTATAATCTTGGTTAAGCTTCACTTTTCTATCTCTTTATCCTAAACTCTTATGACTGTGTAATTAGAATAATTACATCTACCTTATCATATCATTATCAAATTATATTACTTCTAAACATTTTAGTTCTTTCAAGGTCACAACTCTCTTGGGACGACATTCGGATTTACCTAAGGTTTTACTTCATCTGATCGAGTTCTCTGCCCGTTAGTATGTGTTTATCCTAGTTTATCTCAGTTTTATAAATATTAAAAGCAGGATGAAATAGCGCATAAGATAAGTTAAGGGCAATTTAGTTAAGGCGTAGTCACCCAGATAAGTTACGCAATAGCAGCCTTCTAGCCATTAGTGAGACATCTTGGGCAAGCATTTGAGAGGTGAGTTTATTTCTTTCTCAGTTCTTTTTCATTTCTATTTCCTTTTCCTTTTTATTTTCGTACAAAAGGGATTTTGTACACTTCAAGTGGGGGGATAGGAATAGAAATGAAGTGTATGTTTACTTAGCCTACTTGCCCTAATTTTCTAGTTGGTTTTAAAAAATAAAAATAAAAAAATAAATTAAGCTCTTTTGAAAAAATTTGTCATGATTTTAACCAATATAGAATCACATAAAGCCGAGCACACTATAAACCTTAATGTCATTGGTGAGATTTAGCCTTTCCGTTTCCCCTATTTTACCAAAATCTACCAATAATTGAGTGTGCCGATAGTACTGTAGACTTTAGAACTTAGGTCTTACATCACTTCGAGACCATAGACGAGTAGTGTATCAAGTTAACTTGGTTCATTTGGAATAGACAATTCGAAGAGGCAAATGTTTTAGGATTAACCCAAATAGCCCATACGAGTTCACTTGTGTGCGTTTATCGATTAGTTGCATTGACTTTTCGACCTCCGTGATAACCCTTTTTGTTGCACTCATCATTAGTGCAAGATGCCCCTAGTTACACCCATTTGAGCCTATCCTTTCATTTTCTAACCCTCATTTCATTACATCGTTACACCATATCCTACCGTGTAGTCTTATTTTATGATCTAGAAGTCATTGTTCGCTCTAGTTCAAGGTTTGAGTAAAAGTTTCAGAAATCATGCTAAATCGAAGTCATCCTAGTGAAAATCAATGAAGATCATTGAATATACCCCAATATTCTCCTTATGTTCATCTCAAGTGGGGGGGATAAGCTATCGTTTTACTATATGTTAAAAAAAATGATTAGCTCTTGTTGATAAAAACTGCAAATTGTTATAGCACTATGTTATGTGGTTATAAGAATACGGCGTAACCATCAGCTCAGGTTACGCCGTAACTACGGATAAGCATCAAGTTATAAAGAGCTACGACGTAACTGGTTCATAAGTGTTACACCGTAACTAGGATTCAGGACTATAAATAATTGAAGATTTCATTAGTTTTAATCATCTCTCCTTTCCCAAACCTTTCTAGGGTTTGGGGAGATCAAACACAGAAGAAGAATTATGGCTTAGGAGCATGAAGAACGAAGTTCTCGTCTACGATTTCCTTTTTATTCGAGTTTGGATTCTTTTTATGTTTTTCTAGAGATCATATTATGAATTCATGTTATTAATTCAAGTTTACATTTATGTTATTGATCTTCTCTTTATTTCTTTATAGACATCTGCTTAGTATTATCATAGAACGCTAGTCTCGGTAATATTATAAGCGTGTTATCTAAAGGGTTGGGAGAATTGACCAACTGACCTCAGCCCAATAGGTTGTGAAGTATGGAAGGAATTGGCCATAGTACAACCGTTCTTCGTGTGCAAACTGACCAAATGATCACCTATCAAGTGGAGGTATTTAAGAAGCTAGGGGAAACCTAAGTTCCTAATGACCGGGTTTCCATAAACTAGATCTAGTAGATTTTGCTCTGAATGACTGCTATTAGGTTCTTGGATGAACCCAAGAACTGCTCATCTGGTGAGGATCTAAGAATCATAGGCTATGATGAATTGACCAAAGGAGTCTAGCGATATTTAACCACTATATTGAACCTTAATATTGAGAATTAATTCATATCTATAATCTTGGTTAAGCTTCACTTTTCTATCTCTTTATCCTAAACTCTTATGACCGTAATTAGAATAATTACATCTACCTTATCATATCATTATCAAATTATGTTACTTCTAAACATCTTAGTTCTTTGAAGGTCACAGCTCTCTTGGGACGACACTTAGATTTACCTAAGGCTTTACTTCATCTGATCGGGTTCTCTGCCCGTTAGTATGTGTTTATCCTAGTTTATCTCAGTTTTATAAATATTAAAAGCAGGATGAAATAACGCATCAACAAGTTGCCTAACTTTAACAATGGAAAAATCTTGGAACCTGAAAGTCAGGCTATCAAAGAAATGCTTGGAGTCACTGATGAACCTAGTCAAACCGAGTCCATAAGTGAGTCCGAATCGAATCTCACACCCTTTGCCTCCATTAAAAGTCCTTGAGGAGCCTCACCAAGTTCGGACCTCACACTTATGGTCTATGCCCAACACTCTCCTAAAGAGATTAGGACTTGGAAGAACCATCCGAAAAGACCATCCAACAACCAAAATAAAGACTCGGTTCCTCATCGAATCTTCCAAACCTTGATCCCTTCAAATGAAAGTACCAATGTCATCGATCTCAAAGTTGATCGGTTGGTGAACTTGTCGAGAAGCTAAGTGAGAAATTAGAATCCATCGAAAAATTTCTCAATCTAAGATTAAGGAGTCCAAACACCTTCCTCAAGCAATGCCAAACCTAAAACAACACCAAAACCCATAATGAAATGTGAACTATGCAATTATACAAATCATACAACTGATGATTGTTATAAGATTCTATTTTACATGATATGCAACAAGGACGATCACAGAACCTCAGATCACAAATCATACACTGCATCTTTAAATGATCATGCAAAATACAAGACTCAACCCCTTTTGTATGCTTGTGTAAACAAGCAAGCACTTATACAAAAGGATAAGCATTTTCCTCCATGCACACACTGTGAATTCAATGACCATCTCACTGATGATTGTCTGTTGTATCCCTATTGTGACATTTTTGGTGACCCTTTACATGACACCTTAGGACATGACATGATTATTCATGCCAGAAGAGGATCCACAATTGAATCCTCTCAGTCTAATGAGTCTTCTAACACCAAATGCAAAGCATGTGGAAGCACTGTCCACTCAACCACTGACCATGAATCTGTTGAAATATTTAAAATACCTACATGGCCAAACCCACAAGAAAGTGGGTTCACAAGAAAAACTATCTCATATTACTATTTTTGCAGAGACATGCCAGGGAGCCTGTTTGGCATCTAGACAGTGGATGCTCAAGGATTATGACTGGTGTGAAAGAGTATTTGCACAAATATGTAGAAGAGACAGGACCTAAGGTAGTATTTGCTGATAATTCATCATGTACCATTGAAGGTTATGGTTCAGTAAACTGTAGTGGAATAGTTTTTTTTACCAGAATAGCCTATGTAAATGGTCTTAAGTACAATCTTATAAGTGTCAGTCAACTATGTGATGCTAAGTACATTGTCCAGTTTCATGATAAACATGACACTATCTTCAATGCTAATAAAGAAGTTGTTATTATAGCCCCTAGAAGAGAGGATGTTTATGTTTTTGACATGTCAACCTTGACTCAAAATGGAACTTTTCTTTTTACTAAAGCCACTGAAACCATGATGTTGGGTTTATTGATTTGATGAAACAAAACAAGAAGAATGAAACAAGAAGGACTCAAAGTGACAAAGAAGAAATCTACAAAAAGATGGAAGGACTTGCTTGCAAAAGAAGATTTATTATTTAGTCCTTCGTAGTATCTTGTAAACCGTAATCCTCTTGTATATAAAGAGGACATGGGGTGTAGGTTTTATATATAAGTCTTCCATAATGTAGTCTAAAGGTGTGTGTGTGTGTAACCTAGGGCGTGTAGTTTATTGTAAACGCCTAGGTTAGTTGTTTACCTCCAAGATCGAAGAAGGCTTTGATCCCTGTTACATTTAGGTAACACGTATTATTCTGATCAAATAATATTTGGAGGAGATGGTGAAAGAAAAACCTTGTGTCAATAATAATGATGTTTTGATTTATTCCGCTGTGCATCTTATTGTTATCATTGTTATTGTTAAACCCTAGATGCTCAAAACGATCTCAAGGAGTCTATCAAACTCCACAATTGGTATCAGATCTCGGGGAGCTCGTTACCTAGGGATTCACAAGATTTTATTGGTCGAAGAATGACGAAAAGAAGAAAAAATTCGAATCTGGAATTTTTCGTATATGTTTCTGCAGCACTGTTTTAAAAACGCGATAACTTTTTCGTTAACTGTTGGATCGTGACGAAATTTTTGGTGGACGTTCTCTATATATTCATCCAACTTTTCACCAGAGGGATTGTCGATCTGAGCTCTCAATCAAAAGTTATTCAGTGTCGAAGTTGGCTGCAGAAGGGTTTTTCAGAAATTCGATTTTTAGGGTTTTCATGCATATTCAACTTCTTGAATTTTTGTTACTTGTTCTAATTCTTGATGGAGGTTGTTTATACATTGTGTGGTGTCTTTAATTAGTGGATGAAAGCAGCTTTGATAGTGTTTTTCGTAACCACTCCTAGTGTTTTCTCGAAACCACTGCTAGTGTTTTTCTCGAAACCACTGCTAGTGTTTTTCGTAACCACTGCTACTTTGTTTGAAATCCACTGTTATGCTAGAGTGTTTATACTTCTTATATTCTCTATTTGTTGATAACAAAAAGGGGAAGATATGAGAAGAGATAGCATGGATTAAGGGAAAGACAAGGAAGACAAGATTTGTTTCATTCAGGGAGATGTTTACATCTCAACTTCTGCTACTTCGTCTAGGGAAGTTCATACACGACTTTTGATAACATCAAATAGTCCTAAATATTAAGTGTCAATTTCCCCCGTTAATGCTCGTTATTTATACCATTTATATGGATTTATGCTTGTTTTCCATTGTTTTACACTTTCAGGTAAATTACGAGCATTGGAGCTAAAGAGACGCGGAAATGGAAACGTTACTAAAGATTTATCACAAGATGCTTATTTTGAAGAAGTTACGGCGTAACTCATCTCTCACATTACGCGTAACTATTGCGTGACCCGTAAGTCCAACTTATCAAGAGGTTACGTAACTCCTCCCAAAGGTTACGACGTAACTCCATTAGGTCAATTGAGGATCCACGCCACGATACTTATGCCATAATTGTTGCATCACTTACGGTAACCGAGTTTATTGAAGACTACGGCGTAACCACTTATAAGGTTACGCCGTAACTAGCGAGATCTAGTGCAATTACGGAGAAATAGAAGGTTACTGGCGTAACTCATCTATTGGTTACGCCAGAACACGCACCGCCTATAAATACCCCACAATTCCAAATTTCAAAGCATCCCATTCCACACACAAAACTCGAGAATGTGGGAAAAAGCTTAAGGAGGTCTAGGGAAGCATACGGAGTCGTTTCCAAGGAGAAGTCACACCATTACGATAAGCTTTAGCGTTTATTATTTCTTTTACTTTCAATTCATGTATTTCGTACCTTTAAATATTGAATTGATGTGCATGATTAATATGAGCGGCTAAGCACCCTTTGGTGCTAGCCTAGTTATGATTCCTTAATTGTTTTGTTTGCGTTTACCTTTACTTCCGTATAATTATTTCTAAGTGTATGCATGCATAGTTCTTTGGTAGTCACCCCTGGTTCGGTAGTTTTGAATGGCGATAGAGGCCAATTGCCTAGGAGATATGATTAATCGACCACTAGGTGAGCCGGACCGAGGCGGGAAGGGTAAGATATGACCAACCGACGACCCTTTCTACTTGTGCGATTTGACCAACTAATCACCTATCGTTTGGATGAACTTAAGAATTGGGGTGTAGTGTCTAAGTTCCTAACGACCGGCACTCACTATTTAGAATCTAGCATGTAGCGGTACATAATGACTCGGCTAGGGGACCGGGAACAACAGGACTTATGACGGTACTGATTTCTCTGTGGTGGCATCTTTGTTGATAGGTTAGGCGAATTGACCAAATGTTGTCCTCTCGAATTTGACCCCACCTGAAGTAATTGGAAGTAGGTAGACGTAGACATAACTAGTTAGGAGGATTAACAAGGTTAGCACCACTGATGACATCAAATAGTCCTGAGTTTCTAAGTATTAATTTCCCCCTTTATCATCACATTTTGAATATATTATTAGCAAAAACTTCCTTATTCCTTGATATTTCATTTTAGGACGCATTGGAAGCAAGGAAGCTGCTATTGGACATTTTCATGACATATTACAACGTAACCAAGTGATGATGTTACGACGCAACTGATGATTTCGATGACTACGGTGTAATCCTTAGATCAGGTTACGCCGTAACAACTGATGACCAAAACTACGGCGTAGTTTCAGCTTAAGCTACGCCGTAACTATGATTTACACTGGAATTTAGTAAGCTACGGCGTAACACCGAACAAAGTTACGCCGTAGCAAATGGATAAGCACTGAAGATTGAAGAAATTTACGGCGTAACTACCTAATAGGTTACGCCGTAACTATGTTGATGCCTATAAATAATCGACGATTTCATCATTATGAGGTATCTCTCCTTTCCCAAACATTCTAGGGTTTGGGGAGATCAAAACACAGAAGAAGAAGCATGGTTTAGGAGCATGAATAACGAAGTTCTCGCCACGATTTCCTTTGTATTCGAGTTTAGATTCTTTTACATTTTTCTAGATTTTATATTATGAATTCATGTTATTAATTAAAGTTTGCATTTATGTTATTGTTACTCTCTATAATTCTTTATAGACATTTGCTAGTCTTTTCATAGAACGCTAGCCTTAGTAGTGTTATAAGCTCGATAGTATCTAAAGGGGTGGGAGATATGACCAACTGACCCCAGTCTGATAGATAGCGAAGTATGGGAGGAATTGGCCATAGTACGACCACTCTTCATGTGCGAATCGACCAAAGGATCACTTATGATGTGGAGGCACTTAAGAGGTTAGGGGGAATCTAAGTTCCTAACGGCCGGGTTCCCACCGTCTAGATCTAGTAGATATGGTGCTTAATGACTGCTATTAGGTTGCCGAATGATCCCGGGTGACCTGCTCATCTTGGTGAGGAACCTAAGAACCATAGGCCATGACGAATCGACCAAAGGAGTCTGGTGATATTTAACCACTATATTGAATCTTAGTATAGGGATTCAATTCATATTTGTTTTCTTTATTAAGCTTCGTTTATCTTTCTCTTTTACCTAAATTTCTGATGTCGGTGTAAGTAGAATAATTACACACCTTTCGAATACATCAGTTTTGTTTACCCATATATTATCTATGTTTTATCTACTCATCTTAGTTCTTTTCAAGGTCACAGCTCTCTTGGGACGATACTCGGATTTACCTAAGGCTTTACTACATCTGATCGGGTACTCTGCCCGTTAGTATGTGTCTATCCTAAGTTATTCAAGTTTTATAAGTATTAAAAGCAGGATGAAATAGCACACCAGCTTTTTGGCGCCGCTGCCGGGGAGCGGTTAATGTAAAGATCTAAGGTATTTTATATTCACCTCATTAATAGATTTGAGCATTCCCACAAGGTGCGTTTCTAATCTCTCCTATTACAAATTAGTATTCGGACGCTATTAGTTACTGGTAACTATTTCATCTAGTTACGACGTAGCCTTACCGCAATTTATAAAAACTTCTAAAAATAAATAATAAAATAAATATCTTTTGACTTATTAGTTACGACGTAACCTCCTCCGGTTACGACGTAACCTCTATAAAATCGATTTATAAATAAAATCGACCTTTGACTAAAATTAATTACAGGCGTAACCCGTAATAGGATTACGACTTAACCCTTTCACACCTTATCAATTTTCTAAAAATATTAGTTACGGCGTAACTAATTAATCTAATTACGCCGTAACTATTGTAGCGGTATACAAACCTTCCTGAATAAAATTAGGTTTTACTCACAAATTCACCGCTCACTCGAACAGTAAAAAAAAATTTCTCTCTTAAATTTTTTCTTCAATATCGCTTCATCTAATCCATCTTCATGGCTGGTAAGACCTATCTTTACTCTTTTTGATTTATGTCTTTTTATTTCAATTAGGGTTTTATTTTAATATTATAGGGATCTTGCCCATTTGAATTAATTGATAATATTGGAATGATTAATTGATAATTTTGATAATTCCCCCCATGTTATTTTGATTCGTGTCCTGGTTCTACGGGTTGATTGGATGTTTTGGGGTTATTAAAATAAGGTTTTAGGTCTAGCGCAAACTTGGTGGGTTAGGCACGATCCCTCAGCTCTAGTAGGTTAAAAATATATCGAAACTTTTCACCCTTGTAATAAAATTGATGGTTCCGGCGTAATCTATTGCGTAATTGAAACATCTGTGGTCCTGAGTTTCTGGGGAAGTTACGGCGTAACTTGGGGTTTAATTACGCCGTAACCTTTTTATCTGCAATTACGGCGTAGCAGTTTGTCATAGCTACGCCGTAACCATTGAAAATTTTTAATTACGGCGTAACTTTTATGATGGGTTACGCCATAACTTGACATCAGTAAGGTCTGCACTTATTGTCTCTTATCTTATTTTCAGGTGCAAACAATCCCGCAGACTGGCCTAGATTTTTAGCATACCCCGATGCTGGTATTAGGCAACTATGCGTGGAGGAATATGAGAAATTAATGGGGAAGGATATCAGTCAACCCGAGGCTCTTAACTTTGAAGCATTCGGTACTTTGGCAAGTGGAAGAGCTAGTAGGAGGTTGAGGAAGTTTTGCAAGATCAAGTTCACATGTACTGACGGGGATTTCACATGTACTGCTTGGTTGAGGTTGTTTAGGATCAGGGAACCACCATTCGAATCGTTCGTGAATTCCTTGCTAGTGTGGAGTTTAAGACCGAGGTTCTTGATGATGACGAGGATTCTATGTTTTTCCGACTTGGAGGCATCTGGAGGAGATTGACTCTTGGGGAGTTTACTATTTGTATGGGTTTGTACATCGAGGAAGAAATGGAGATCAAGCTTTTAAGCGGTTCTATAACACATCTTTGAAGAAGAAGGATGAGAATCAAGACCTTTCTGCTTATTTTGACCAGATTGCTATCACTAGGGGGTATAATCCTAGTATCCCTCCATCATATACCATGGTGAGGAGCCCCATTCGTCGACTTGTGCACCGCCTTCTTGCTTGCTCGATTCGGGCAAGGCACCCAGCCAAAGAGAAGATGACTATGGAAGACCTTTATCTGATGCAGGGGATGGAAGAAGGAAACAACATTGATGTTCCTTATTATTTGGCTAGGTTTATGGCTGTAGGTGCTAAGGGGTTTTCTGGTAGGAGTCCTTTGCAGGGGGCACATTTGATCGGGAGATTGGCTAGGAGTTTTGATCTTATGACCGATGAAGCTTTGGCCCGAGTAACCATTGGTAGAGATACTAGTTTTATTGGCTTGTCTAAACTAGTGGAGTTAGGGATTTGCGTCCAGGATGTTTATGGTGCAATTCACCTAGCTGGGACTGCCCCTAGAAGGGAAGAAGGAGAAGCTAGTGGTGCAGGTGGTGAAGCCGGTGGAGAAGCCGAGGAGCAGGTGCCCATGGGACGTAGAAGGGCACATGTGAATGTTGGGGAGAGATTGCAAATTATTGATGAGAGGCTCGAGGAATGTCATCCCACTTCAACGAGGAAATTGAAAGCCTTGGGTGGGTCTTTTGGTCTTAGTAACCAATTTGAGGGTTTTGGTACATTGGATCGGTCAGCACTCCAACAGGATTTCTTTCATTGGAGTGCAGATCGGACCAGCCAGATGCTTCAGCATATGCATTTGAGACACCCTAGGTGGGAAGGTACGGAGTACGTGTACCAGCCCAACAATCCCGATGTCGGAGTCCAAGTAGGAGTGGCCTTCATGCAACCCGGCGCCACTCCTGGAAGCACCGCAAGCACTCCATTTGAGCCTTCTCAATTCCACTCCATGGATCATGATCTCCCCGGGGACGAGTGATTTCCCCATTCGATGAAACAAATTTTAAAACTATTTGAAACTCAAGTCTGTAATAACTTAAATATTAAGATGTTTGCCTTTTCTATCATTAATTGTACCCGTCGGGTAAAAAATTTTCCCGGTATCTGTGTGCGTTTTTGTTACGTGACACGATTCTGGTAACGTAACCTTTTAGTTACGCCAGTAACCACCGGAGTAGGGAATTTTGGAAGCGACACAACTAGTTAAGGCCAACCCCGATTCAACAAACATTACCCCACCCATGACCCATCTTCAACCTTTAGTAAGACATCTTGAGCAACCATTCGAGAGGGGAGTTTCTTTCTTTCTTGATTATTTTTCATTTCTATTTTTCCTTTTTCTTCGTACAAATGAGACTTTGTACACTTCAAGTGAGGGGATAGGAATAGAAATGAAGTGTATGATTACTTAGCTTATTTGCCCTAATTGGTTTTAAAAAAAAATTTAAGCGTATTTGATAATTTTTGTCACATTTTAACCAAACTAGAATCGCATAAAAGTCAAGCACACATTAACCATTATTACCATTGGTGAGATTTAGCCTTTCCGTTTCCCCCATTTTACCTAAATATGCCATAAATTGAGTGTGCCGATAGTATTGTAAACTTTAGAACTTGGCTTTTACATTACTTCGAGACCACAGACGAGTAGTGTATCAAGTTAGCTTGGTGCATTTGGAAAATACAATTTGAAAAAAAAAGAGTTAACTACATTTTTGGTCCTTGTGGTTGTACCTGGATTTCACTTTTGGTCCATTTGTTCAAAAAGTTGCGATTTTAGTCCAAAATGCATAGTTTGGTTCCACTTTTGGTCCATTTTTCTAACGAAGTTAGTTCAGTTAGTTAAGTCGAATTGTAAAGTGGCAACATTAGTCCTTTAACCTAACGGTCGTTTGCAACGTTAGTCCTTTATACAAAAGATCTTTTGCAACATTTGCAACGTTAGTCCTTTCGGTTAGTTAGTCCTTTAAAAAATTCTAAAAAAATTCGAAAAAATGTTTTTGTCGATTTTTTTTTAGATAAAAGATTCAAAATTTTTTAATTTTTTAATAAAAATTTTCTTAAAAATTCTAAAAATAATTCGGAAAAAAATTAAGAAAAAAATTTCTAATTTTTTTTCTAAAATAAAATTCGAAAAAATTTGAAATATATTCTAAAAAACTTTTTTTTTTTCGAAAAAAATTCTAAAAATTTCTAAAAAATCTAAAATTTTTAAAAACGTATATACATTGAAAAACATATATACATTGCAAAAATGTGTGTAAAATGTATACGTTTTAAAAAAAAAATATACCAAAGATCACACACTTTTACACACGCTTTTTAATTAGATTTTTTTTTTTAATTTAGAAATTCTTTTAGCATTGCCATTTTTAGAAATTTTTTAGCATTGACATTTTGCGATTTTTGATATGGACTAAAAATTTCTAAAAAATGTACTAAAACTATCATTTTGATATGGTTTTAGTCGCTTTTTAGAAACTTTTTAGAAAAGTGAAACTAGTACAAAATTTTTTAGAAAAGTGAAACCAAACTATCATTTTGATAAAAAAAAAAAAAAAAATTGATATGGTTTTAGTCCATTTTGATATGGGTTAGTACAAAATTTCTAAAAAACGTGTCTAAATTTTTTTTGATATAGTTTTAGTCCATTTCTAGGAAAAAAATATTAGATTTTTTTTCTAAAAAAAATCTCAAATTATTTTTTTTTCTAAAAAAATCTCAAATTATTTTTTAGAAAAAGTTTTTTAGAATATTTTTTAAATTTTTAGAATTTTTTTAGAAAAAAATTTAGAATTTTTAATTTTTTTTTTTAGAAAAAGTTTTTTAGGAAAGAATTTTTTTCTAATTTTTTTTAGAAATATTTTTGAGATTTTTTCTTAAAAAATTTGAATTATTTTTTTAAAAAATTTTGACAAAAAACAATTTTAGAATTTTTTGAATTTTTTAAAGGACTAACTAACGGACTAACGTTACAAACGATCTTTGGTATAAATGACTAACGTTGTTAACGAATCGTTAGGTTAAAGGACTAATGTTGCCACTTTACAATTCGACTTAACTAACGAACTAACTTCGTTAGAAAATGGACCAAAAGTGGAACCAAACTATGCATTTTGACTAAAATCGCAACTTTTGAACAAATGGACCAAAAGTGAAATCCGTGTACAACCACAAGGACCAAAATGTAGTTAACTCAAAAAAAAAGTAAATGTTTTAGGATTTCACCCCAAATAGCCTATATGTGTTCACTTGTGTGTGTTTATCGATTAGTCGCATTGGATTTTCAACCCCCGTGTTAACCCTATTTGTTGCACTCATCTTTAAGTGCAAGATACCCCTAGTTACACCCTTTTTGAGCCTATCCTTTCATTTCATAACCCTTATTATTACAACCTTACGCCTTAGCTTACCGTGTAATTTTACCTTTTTACCTAGAAGCCATTGTTCACCCTAGTTTGAGGTTCAAATAAAGAAGCGTATAACATCTCGCTCAAAGATCTCAAAAGACCCCAAGTAATCACCTCATGCTCGGTTCAAGTGGGGAAGTATATCATTGTATCTCAAGCATATCTTAGTATATGCAAAAAAAAAAAAAAAAAAAAAAAAAACCATGATTGCTTATAAGTGCGAAAAGTATTAGCACTACATTAGCATTAAGAATAATCTTCTCAAATCACATTCAAAATATTGGAAGAATAAGTTCAAGAATAATTTTGGAGGATTCCGGAGGCATGCACTGACCATATGAAGACGAACCTTGAATTATTGGTTGGATGATGGCAACTCGGTTTTAAGCTAAAACTATTTGTTTTCTTTTTCCTTTTCACCCATTAAATATCCCATGCCTATCCTTACCCTTTTTGTCGTGAAGCGTGTCTAGGTGATGCAACGAGCAATCCTTGATGTCTTGGCCATGGATTTGGTCATGTATCATTGATTTTGTCCACTTACCGTGACACGTTAGTAATGACACCTCCCTTTAGCCTTTAAGACTCAACCCAACATTGCTTTTTAGATTTTGTCTTAACCTTAGCTCTAGTGGTGGGTTGTGTGTAATTGCCAAGCTTATGATAGAATACTTACTATGTCCGGTGCATTGGTGATCACCCGAAATTAACACTTAGAATAGGATGAGTGAGAGTGTTTTCGTTCCCATTTCGTGAGGTGTTCGCTCTTATTAATATTCTAGAATGAAATTTAAAATTGCATTCTTCATGAATGTATCTTTTGCAGTCTAAACTGGTCTACTTGAGGGCAAGTAGAGTTTAAGTGGGGGGATATTTGATGACATCAAATAGTCCTGAGTTTCTAAGTATTAATTTCCCCCTTTATCATCACATTTTGAATATATTATTAGCAAAAACTTCCTTATTCATTGATATTTCATTTCAGGACGCATTGGAAGCAAGGAAGCTGCTATTGGACGTTTTCATGACATATTACAACGTAACCAAGTGATGCTGTTACGACGCAACTGATGATTTCGATGACTACGGCGTAATCCTTAGATCAGGTTACGCCGTAACAACTGATGACCAAAACTACGGCGTAGTTTCAGCTTAAGCTACGCCGTAACTATGATTTACACTGGAATTTAGTAAGCTACGGCGTAACACCGAACAAAGTTACGCCATAGCAAATGGATAAGCACTGAAGATTGAAGAAAGTTACGACGTAACTACCTAATAGGTTACGCCGTAACTATTTTGATGCCTATAAATAATCGACGATTTCATCATTATGAGGTATCTCTCCTTTCCCAAACCTTCTAGGGTTTGGGGAGATCAAAACACAGAAGAAGAAGCATGGTTTAGGAGCATGAATAACGAAGTTCTCGCCACGATTTCCTTTGTATTCGAGTTTGGATTCTTTTACATTTTCTAGATTTTATATTATGAATTCATGTTATTAATTAAAGTTTGCATTTATGTTATTGTTACTCTCTATAATTCTTTATAGACATTTGCTAGTCTTTTCATAAAACGCTAGCCTTAGTAGTGTTATAAGCTCGATAGTATCTAAAGGGTGGGAGATATGACCAACCCCCCCATCGATAGATAGCAGTATGGGAGGAATCGGCCATAGTACGACCACTCTTCATGTGCGAATCGACCAAAGGATCACTTATCAGTGGAGGCACTTAAGAGGTTGGGGAATCTAAGTTCCTAACGGTCGGGTTCCCACCGTCTAGATCTAGTAGATATGGTGCTTAATGACTGCTATTAGGTTGTCGAATGATCCCAGGTGACCTGCTCATCTTGGTGAGGAACCTAAGAACCATAGGCCATGACGAATCGACCAAAGGAGTCTGGTGATATTTAACCACTATATTGAATCTTAGTATAGGGATTCAATTCATATTTGTTTTCTTTATTAAGCTTCGTTTATCTTTCTCTTTTTCCTAAATTTCTGGTGTTTGTGTAAGTAGAATAATTTCACACCTTTTGAATACATCAGTTTTGTTTACCCATATATTATCTATGTTTTATCTACTCATCTTAGTTCTTTTCAAGGTCACAGCTCTCTTGGGACGATACTCGGATTTACCTAAGGCTTTACTACATTTGATCGGGTACACTGCCCGTTAGTATGTGTCTATCCTAAGTTATTCAAGTTTTATAAATATTAAAAGCATGATGAAATAGCACATCAACCACTATTCCTCTATTGATTTCCCTTCTACCATTTATTTGCTTTTATATTCTGCATTAGTAGTTTAATTAATTAAAACCTTATCAAACCATTAATATTCTGTGACAATTAGACTTAGTAATTATCCGACACACATAGCTCTTGGGACGACCTCGGCTTTACTATTTACTACACTATACACGACCGGCACACTGCCTGTTAGTGCATTAGGGTGACCATAGGTATAGCGAGACACTATAAATATTAAGACACAGTCAAGAAAACACGCATCAAGTTTTTTTACGCTTCGGGAGTTATATTAGGATTTTATTTAAGTTTTGTTTTGATATTATGACTTTAATATGAACGATTATCTCACCACCTCTAATAGTAAACAGGGATCACCATTCCGACTCTTGAAGAAAATGTTAAATTCGAATTTTGGGGACTCTGTCTTGATGAACTAAAAAGATGATGCTTTTATGGAACCAAAGACGAAGAAGCACACGAACCTGGAGTCTCAAGAGATCATGTTATGATGAGGGCTTTTCCTTTTACCCTAAAAGGAAGAGTGATAAGGTTTTAAAATGTACCTTTTTGAGGGGTCGTTTAAGCCCTTATTTGATCACTTTTGTATCCGTTATTACTTAATATTGTTCCTTTTCACTTTTTAGGTCTCTTGAAGGCAAATTGCTGTAATGGCACTTAATTGGACGAAAAGGCGCGGATATCTGAAGAAAATGGCCAAAGTCAAGAATCGAGACACTCAAGTCAGCCGAAATACAAGGTGACGTCACCATCGCTTAATCTATGACGCCGTCGGAGCATTTTGTGACGACACGTAAGCCAAATTTCTTATTTTCAAGTGACGGTGTCGGGGCTTTAAAAGAGTAGGCCGTCGCAACTCGCACGGCCTAGATTTGATCCGACGGCGTCGAAAGTGAAGAGGACGGCGTCACAAGCACAAGGTGACGCCGTCGCAAGACTAACGTGGCCAAGACGAAACCCTAATGACGGCGTCACAAATCATAAGGTGACGCCGTCGCATATGTAATCTTATATATAGAATCCGAATTTTTCAGTATTGGTGTGTAGTCTTTTGGAGTAAAAACCTAAACCGAACCAAGGCTGTCTTGTACAGTATTTTAGGGTTCCAAACCCTAACTTACATCAAGATAAATGTTTTACTTCATTAATTCAATTATGTCTTCAATTATTTGTGTGTAAGCTTGCATGTTCTCCATGTCCGACTAATTTACTTATGTGTTTGCTTAGGGAATATTAAACTTAATTATTAAATATTGATTGGTTGTCTCTTATCTTAGTTGATTAATGATCTAGTAATGCGATAGGTCATTCGTTGTGTAATTAATGCTTGATTAATCTTTGTGAACCTTGGGCTATAGCACTTAGAGCGGTTGTAGGCTAAACCATCCAAAGAGGGCCTTAGAGTTAGAGTTTATAATCCCTAGAGGGTTTTGTAGACGAGACCCTTTGGTAAGTTCAAAGAGTTAGGGATAAACGCATACCCTACGACTTTAGACACACAACGCGATTAAGAATAAGGACGTGACAATTCAACCATCAATAGGAGATAACTAAGGAGTAATAAAACCTAAGTGAACACATCTTTAAACTATTATACGAGCATACAATAATTAAACATAGACTACATACACCTTAGATTAGACAATTAGATAAGTAGAGTAATCGGTAGAAATACCAACCCCCAAATCCAAACCACGAGATTCGTACTTTTCCATTTCCTAAAAACATAAAAGATAAAAATAATCGTCCTCAACCCCAACCTTAGCATAGTAACTTCTCACTAGCATTCCTATTCCCTAGAGAACGATATCAATACCCGTGGCTTACCCTAATACTACACTACAACGATTAGGTTCATTGCCTAGGTGTTATAAAACTTGCTCAAGAAAAGGAAGTTCCTTTGACCCCGAACGAGCGTGTGGCGTTATCATATTTTAGGCGCCGGAGAATAGAATAGCTAGTTAGTAGTCCACCTCGTTTAGGTTTCTTTGCTTGATTCCTATCAAGTAAGTTTTTCTCAATTTTAGCTTTCTCATAGTCTATCCCCTTCTTCGTGACTTTTGTTCGTAAAATCCATCACTCACCATGATACGTGTCTTCATGAAGATTCTTCACCCTACCCGTTCCCAATCCGAAATTGAGAACGCAATCCCACAAAACCCTCACCCGTTCACCATTTTGGAAATCACCTAGGGCATAATGAGATAAATTGGCAACAACAAAGTCCATTCTATGACTCGATTCCGATGAGGAATTTGATTATGGTGAAGCACTTGATAGCGGGAGGTCATCAATGAAGTTATGTCTCGAAATAGAAAGACCCTCCCAATGTTTCGACCCTAGGTGTAGAATTGAGAAGGATGGACCCTTTAACATGCAATTCCTTGCAAAATAGGATTAGAAGGGTTCGATGCTTACTTAAATTCATTCTTGCCTTTGAACTTAATCTCAAAGGACCTATACAATAAAATCAAGATCAATGAGTTAACTTATCAAGGAACAATGTTGTTGAAGTAGTCACTCATTTGCACGTGTTTGTTGGAAGCTTTGCTTATTTGGTAGAGTTCATGGTCTTAGAAAACTTAGGAGAATTTATTGATAAGGACCTCACTCAAGTAATTTTGGAAAACCTTTCAAAAGAATGACTAGGTTGAATGAGCGGATGGTTGATGGTCTAATTACATTCTCGATGAAGTTGAAGACTTTATCTACCAAATGCCACGCGCTCATCCTAGGTTTAAACATAAGGATATTGAGGCTTGTAATAGAATGACCCTATTCCATTGCTTAGTGAAAGGGATAAGCAAAGTGGACTTAGGTACCCATATGAAAAACTAAGCGGTATTACAAAAATGCCTTGAATTAGGAGATGATTACAAAAAGAATGAAAGGACGTTGGAATGGCTTAAGTATGAGCACGCGAGCATGCACGAGAAAACGTAGGAGCACGACTACGAGTCTAGCTACAAGACTCTTAAATAAAGAAAAGCGCTTTGTGGGAGGCAACCCATGCTTAATTGTTTGCTTGTTAGTGTCATATATCTTTTATTGATTGTTTATTCTCATGTTTAAATTTGTAAAAATGCTTTATTTTGTTTTTAACCCCATCTTAATTGCATATAAAGGTATTTTACATAAAGGATAAGTGTAGGGAGGATTACACACGTTTTCAAAAGAAACGTAAACATGAGAATAGCAATTAATTAAAAGATATATATGTGTTTGTTCGAGTCAAATGCTTGTATCGAGTCATAATGGATGTTTTGCGAAATTTTTCCGATTCTAAAGATGTAAATTTTCCGTAAAATCGCACCGCTTTTATCGGGATAACTGACGTCGTCGCGTCGGGAAGGAGTAAAACAACAAATTACTTTTTTCTCGTTTTCGAGCTACTTATAAATTTTTGGAATTTTCCGGTCTTAATTTTCCGAAATTCAGAAACATCCATTCCACAAGCATTATATCCTAGTTTAGTAGAGTCTTATATATATTATTACCGCCGATTTTACGCGAAGGTTTCGTTTGTTTTCTTGAATGTACATATTTTATTTATCAAGAAGAAGAAACAAAAGATTGGAAGGAGCTTTTCACGCATACATTTTTCTTGGAAAGGATTTAACCACCACTTCACACGGATCCTACCGAGCTAATCGGGAGTACTAGTTTCTTCGCTTTTAATTACCTTCCATTATCATAACTTTGATACTTTCGGGAACATTGGGGATAATGTTCGGTTTATGTGTAGGAGGGAAAATAAAGCGGAACTTAGAAACTATGCATATCCTTGATTATTTACTTTGTCCAACTATATTTGTGTAATAAACCATGAGAAAATGTCGGTTAGGGTAATTTTGGCACCAAATTTAAAATTTTTCATGACATATAGGAGTGGGCCATTAGTCTTAACAAAAGCGTCTCACGGATAGGAAGTTGCATGACTAGCCCAAAAAAAACCCTTTACCACCTAAATTCCACCAAAAATGTGAGGATCGCCCTTAGATTAGTAGGAATTAAAGCATTCATCTTTAATGCTTAGAGTGTGAACCGGTAGTATAATAGATTCTAGAACTTGTTTTGTGATGCATTCCGAGATCGCTAGTAATACTACACTTGTGTAGTTAGGAATAACTAAATGATAAGAGGCATTAGGATAACCCTTGTTTGATACCGTAATATAATTACTTCTTCCACATCGGTTGAGTAATTCCCCACACCTTTGCGTTGTACTCATCTTTAGTACACGATACCCTAGTTAACCCCTCGAGCCTATCCTTTTCGCGGTTCTCGTGATGTTTCGGTTTTGAAATATCAATGAAGAGCATTGTTTACACCCCACCCCAAATATACACCCAAATCGCCTTAGCCTACCTTGTATGCACTCACTTGCGATGCATTATTGTTATCACCCTAAACCCTTAGTTCAATTATCTAGTTGCTTGCATGAGTTGCTAAGTCGAGTCATATCTTTTGTACACGCTTTGGGACGATTGGGACTCATGGGAAAAGTTAAAGTTTATGAAATGATTGGAAGGAACATTAAATTCCCTTATTTAGTAATAACGCACCCCAAGTGTTTTGATCTTTTCAATTCGGGTCAAATTAGTGTTAGAGTAATAAAACTCAAGTGTAGGGATGTGCCTATAAATCCCTATCATTTTATGTTACCGTAGAGGATGGTAGAGTAAAAGTGTATGGAAAAAAAATCGAAAAAAAATAGAAAAAGAGAAAAGAAAAAAATAGAGTGTTCATAAAAAAAAAAAAAAAAAAAAAAAAAAAAACGGCTACCATCCTACATCTATCCTTTAAATTTATGTTTGTTTGTTTCAGTTATCTAGAGTTTAGAGTGTCGAGTCTTGGCTTAGCAACGCCATTCTTCGTATGCTTGTAACATAGAGATTTTTTACTTGCCACCACTAAATAGCCTATCCCACCAAACCCTTTGTTTCCCCACTGTAAGCCTAACATTACAACCCTTTAAAGACCTCTTTGATAGTCTTTCCTAGGTGCTTACGCCAAAGCGATAGAGGTTTGATCTATTCTCAAGCCTTTGGTAATCTATGTACTAGGACCGGTTAATGAGTGTTTATCTTCCATTTCTAACTTTTTATATTTCATATACACCCGAGAGAGATGTGAGTATCCAAACACCCCATGTGAGGTGCTAGTATGTAATTTCCGTGCTTGTTATGACTTTTGGGGCTTATATGTGTTGTGGATGTTTTAAACCAATGCTTCATGACCCCAACTTATAAATTAATTGGCTAAAAGCACATTTGCTTGAGGACAAGCAAATACCAAGTGTAGGGATATTTGATAAGGTTTTAAAATGTACCTTTTGAGGGTCGTTTAAGCCCTTATTTGATCACTTTTGTATCCGTTATTACTCAATATCGTTCCTTTTCACTTTTAGGTCTCTTGAAGGCAAATTGTCTGTAATGGCACTTATTTGGACGAAAAGGCGCGGATATCTGAAGAAAATGGCCAAAGTCAAGAATCGAGACACTCAAGTCTTTGAAATACAAGGTGAAGGCGCCATCGCTTAACTATGACGCCGTCGAGCATTTTGTGACACACGAAGCCAAATTTCTTATTTTCAAGTGACGGTGTCGGGGCTTTAAAAGAGTAGGCCGTCGCAACTCGACGGCCTAGATTTGATCCGACGTCTTTAGAAAGTCAAGAGACGGCGTCACAAGCACAAGGTGGCGCCGTCGCAAGACTAACGTGGCCAAGACGAAACCCTAATGATGGCGACCGACGGCTTCACAAATCATAAGGTGACGCCGTCGCATATGTAATCTTATATATAGAATCCGAATTTTTCAAGATTGGTATGTAGTCTTTTGGAGTAAAACCTAAACCGAACCAAGGTCATCTTGTACAAGTATTTTAGGGTTCCAAACCCTAACTTACATCAAGATAAGTGTTTTACTTCATTAATTCAATTATGTCTTCAATTATTTGTGTGTATGCTTACATGTTCTCCATGTCCAAGCTAATTTACTTATGTGTTTGCTAGGAATATGAAACTTAATTATTAAATATTGATTGGTTGTCTCTTATCTTAGTTGATTAATGATCTAGTAATGCGATAGGTCATTCATTGTGTAATTAATGCTTGATTAATCTTTGTGAACCTTGGGCTATAGCACTTAGAGCGGTTGTAGGCTAAACAATCCAAAGAGGGCCTTATAGTTAGAGTTTATAATCCCTAGAGGGTTTTGTAGACGAGACCCTTTGGTAAGTTCAAAGAGTTAGGGACAAACGCATACCCTACGACTTTAGATACACAACGCGATTAAGAATAAGGACGTAACAATTCAACCATCATTAGGAGATAATTAAGGAGTAATAAAACCTAAGTAAACACATCTTTAAACTATCATACGAGCACACAATAATTAGACATAGACTACATACACCTTAGATTAGATAATTAGATAAGTAGAGTAATCGGTAGAAATACCAACCCCCAAATCCAAACCCGGAGATTCGTACCTTTTCAATTTCTAAAAAAAATAAAAAGATAAAAAATAATCTTCCTCAACCCCAACCTTAGCGTAGTAACTTCTCACTAGCATTCCTATTCCCCTAGAGAACGATATCAATTCCTGTGGTTTACCCTAATACCACACTACAACGATTAGGTTCACTGCCTAGGGTGTTATAAAACTTGCTCAAAGAAAAGTAAGTTCCTTTGACCCCGAACGACTCGTGTAGCGTTATCAAAGAGCTAGAGATTGGTTAAAGAAACTTCCATCCGGATCTATTACAACATGGAACACCTTTAAGAAGGTTTTTCTTAAGGAATATCGAACCCCTGCAAAAATCCTTCAACAGGTCGATGAAATTAGGAGGTTTAGCCAAATCTATGATGAACCACTCAAAGATTTAACGAAGCCATCCTGAAATGCCCCGAGCATAAACTCAACAAACACGAGCAAGTGCAAATATTCTACAACGGGTTGAACATAAAGACTCGACAATTGTTAAACTCTAAAGAGCCTATCCCTTTAATGCCTGCTGATAAAGGATGGATAAAAGTTGAGGAAATCGCGCTCCATTCGTCATCATGGAACGAAGAGCGGGATAAAGATCTGATAACGTCTAAAATGAACATGTTTTTAGTAGCGTTATTGTCAGTTTTGTGCATGGTATCCGGCTATATTTACTCATAACTGTTGCAAAAGTGCAAAGATGTGTCTTGTGTATGTATATGTAGCCAGGTATTGCGAATATTGAAGAAATGAAGTTTTTATGCACATTTGGAAGCGTCTAAAGGAAGGAAGTTGAGATTGGAAGCTTGTGGACTCAATAATATGGAAGCGTAGTGATTTGAAGCATCTACAAGGAAAGATCAAGTTTGGCTTTGGAAATCATCAACGTAAGCTAAGAATGAAGCGTAAAGGAAAAGTCGACAAAAAGTCAAAGGAGCAAAACCCACCGCTCGGTGCAACCCGCAACCGGATCCGGTGGGCTAATGGTCAAAGCTGTGACCGATTCGGTCGACATAGAAACCGATCCGGTTTACGCTCTGCAGATTACACAATTCGCATTTATTGTTGTCTTAACTCCCATAATCATTAGAGTCCGATCATTTCTTGATATTAACTTGGAAGAACGTTTTTGGGCGATTAAGCAAGTGCTTTGGCTATTTAAAGGACCTAGTACTTGTATACTAAGTGTGACACAACAAATAAAGTATTAGTTTACACCAAAACTCATACTTACCCAATTATTTCAACCCAAAAGCTTGGTAGTTCTTGGAAAACGTCCGAAGCAAGGAAGGAACCATTCTTGTCCATTGTTTGGTAGTTTGGAGTTGTGCGGTGATCCTAGGTGATTGGAGGCGCGTGGTTGCTACATTCCACGATTTCTAATTCTTGTAATCACAAAAGATTAGGTATTCTATGAACTTTGTTATGGAAATCTATTCTCTTGAATTGTTTGAATTACCTTGTTATGACTTGTGTTTAGATATGATTGTTTTCATGGAGTAGTTTGTGATATACTTGTGTGTTGGAATGTGATTAATCATAATAATGTTCTCAAATGTGATGCATGTATATATGATCTTGTTTAAATGAGTTTGTTGGAAAAATACTAGTCTTGGATTGATTTGTCAATAAAACATGTTTTAAGAAAAAGGACCGAAAGGATTTCTCTTGTGTTTTATTCCAAAAAGTGTTGTGACAAACTAGTATGGGGATATGGTGATTGACATCCACCATGTTTTGCTTATTAAAACAAGACTAGGAACGTTTTCATCACGAAGGGTCGAAAGATTCGTAAGAACAAATTTAATAAGAACATGTTGCAAACAAATGGAATTTTTATAGGATAATCATTGGGATAAGGACCGAAAGGATTACCTAAATGTTTTGTTCTTAGAATGATTTTACAAACAAATACCATGGTTGGGGAATCATTTGCTTATGATTTGTGCATCATACTAAGAGTATACACCAAACCTTTATGAACATTATCTATGGTTGATTATGAAACTTCACACAAGTATATATTTTTATTCTTGATTCGTATTTTCACTAGAACACTTATTCGAGGGAGCCTTGACAAGCTTTCTTGTTAGAAACTTTTTAATAAAATCTATTTCAAAACAAAAATCCCTTGGGACGAACTCGACTTACCAAAACTTTACTATTGCGGACAGTATACTTGCTCGTATGTGTTAAAAGGTTATACGGTTAATTCGTGATTATAAATTTTAAAACTTGCACCAACCGGAGCACATCAAGTTTTAGGCGCTTGTGCGGGATTTTCTGTAATTTTCTTTGAAATTAGTAAAAAAAAAAAAAAAGTTTTGTTACAAACTAACCGATTCGGTTGGTTAGCCAACCGAATCCGTTAGACATTCAATGAAATTTTCTTTGGTTGAATTTTATATCTATCTTTTAGTTTATTGTGTTTTGATTTCTAGAGTAATTGTGTGGTTTAATCAGTTCTTAGATTTATTGTCTTTATTTATTTTTCTTTTCTTTACATTTGTTATTTAGATAATCTAGTTTTATTTATTTTAATTTATAATTGATGATAATGGTTAAGAGTATCTTATTTTCAGTTATAGTTTATTTTATGATAGCATTTATTAGTAGTTTATTTAGTTTTAGTTTTAGTTTTAATTTTGGTTTTAATAAGATTTAATGAGTTATTTAATTATTAGTTTATGAAGAGTTTTATTTAATTAACTAGAGTTAGTACATCCTTAATGACATTAATTTGTTTTTATTATTATTAAATTTGTTTTAAAAAAAAAAAAAAAAAATATTTCAAACAAACCGATCGGTCGCATCCCGCAACCGGATCCGGTTCGTGTTTCTGTCCTAGAATTTTTCAACCAACCGATTCGGTTGGTGATCCAACCGAATCCGGTTGGAGTTTCTGTGCCGAGTTTTATCATTTTGAGGTTTTGAGTTTTTATTTTATTTCTTAATTTTGTTAGATGTCTTAGTTGTTTATTATATGTTTTTTATAGTTTGTTCTTGTTTCACTAACGTTAACGCTAATCATTCGGGATTTGTTTTGTTTTGCTTTGTTAAGTTGTCTAGTAACATGGATAGTTTGAGCGGAATCTCGGAATACCTTCGTACTTTGGATGACATGTTCAAGGATACGGGAAGTTCATTAGAAAAGATTGGAGGAATTCTGGAGGAAAGCAAGAAAGAATTGGGAATTGACACGGGTGATATGGAAGAAGTATGTGAAAACAAGGTTCAACTACCCAAAAACAAAAGAGTGGTAGTGTTTACACAAGCACCGTCAGCGGTGTATGATTCACCGATGATGAGATTTGGAACACCTTGTGAAGTGGAAGGAGTACGTGCTTGGGATGCACACTTTAATATGGCGTATGGAGAAATTATATCTTGGAAGAGGTTCTTGTGAAATCGGTCATGTTCGTATGGATTATGAGGCATATGGGAGAAAGATGGTCAAAAATCGAAAGTCAATATTCATGGGCATATGTTTGAAACTGATTTTGTTGTTCTAGAGGAAGGTAATGCGGATGAGCCAAATGTTTGTTTTGGTAGAGATTTTCTTGTCACAACCAAGTGTCAAGTAGATTTTGGTATGGGAGAGATGCGGATTAACATAACCGAGTTGGAAGAAGGAAAAGGGATCAACGAGATGCTAGTGGAAGTTTGTGCAAATATGGAGGAGAAAAATGTGGATGTGGTGAAAATGGGAAAGCAAACCGAAAGAAACCATCATCAAATAAATTAACCCCAACAACAACCTCCACCACCAAAATGATTACACACCATTGTCACCTACCACTACTATCAAACCCTTAACCGAAAGCCAAAAAGAAGCTATCTTAGAGAATCTAGAACAAAAATTTCTAGAGCTCAATGAAAAGAAACCGGTTATTGAAGTTCTCCAAGACTATGTGCTTTATCGAAAGAAGTTGGATGCATTGATGCTAGCGAGGGCTAGGTTGGAAGATAAGAATCTCACGGATGAGGATCGAGATCGAATTTTGTTTAAAGGCATGCCAAGGAAAGAAAAGGATCCGGGTAATTTTGTGTTGCCAATCAAAGTAAATGGAACTACACCAGTTTATGCTTTAGGCGTCACGGGTCGAGTGTTAACGTGATGCCGTATCCATTGTTCAAAACTTTGGGACTTAGTAATCCGCAACCTAATCATTCTAAGCTCACTATGGCGGATAACACTCAAGCAAAGGCAATGGGGAAGTTAAGAATGTAAGAGTGCAAATTGGCTACCAACCGTATTTGGCGATTTTCTTGTCTTGGATATTCCGGTGGACAAGAGTTTACCACTATTGTTGGGAGGCCATTTTACGAACTTGTGGAGCAATTATAGACATGGGAAGAGGCACCATGACTATTGACGATGGGATTTCGAGGCAAACATACTACCCAAGACCAAGAGGACCAATTTTGGAAGGTATGGAAGATTTGGAATGGATGGATGCAAATGATGATTTAACTTGTTTTGAAGTGGGACGTGATATCCACGGTAATCCAATGTACGGACCTTTAACTCCACCTTATTTCGATATTGAGGACGAAATGGAACGTGCATTCGCGATAGAAGCTTTCTACAACCCATTCAAAAACATATTGGTTTACAAGAAGTTGACCGACTTTTTAGGATCTTTACCGGTGCAACTTAAGAATTTGGAGTGGAAACCCGAAGGATTGGGGACTTACAAAAGACAAACCGGAGATGGGGCATGGCATGTTAAGTTTGATATATTATGCCGGATGGACGAAGATTTATGAGGAAATTTAAAACTTTTGAAACATTCCGTGAGTTGACGGAAAATTTCAAAGCGAGGATATTCTTAGGCAAGAATATTTTGAGGAATTTTGAGGAAAGGAAAGACCGTAATAACAAGCAATCATTTGCTTGAATTTCTTGAACTATTTTATTTTATTTTGATTTGATGCATTAGGATTTTGTTTCTTATTTATTTTCATGTTATGATTGAGGTAATTTGGTTTTAATACATTATGACTATGAGTTTGAGTTGAGTTTGGATTAGTTCATTTATATGATGAGTTTAGTTTTTTTTGGATTGAATGATTGTTCAAAATTTCATTTGGTGAATAAATGTTGTGTGAATTTTAGCGAGAATTTTGAGTAAAAATATGTTGCTTGGAGGGTAAATGCCTAAGTAACATGTTAAAAAGTAAAAAGCAAATTTGGCAAAAAGCATACCGAATCGGTTGTGTCCTTGATCGAACCGGTTGCACCAAAAATATAAAATTTCATTTTCCAAAACACACACACACACTAATTTTCCGGTGGGTTTGCAAAATTCATCCAAAGAGCAGATTGGAAGTTGTTTTGAATTGTAGGATAACATCATGGCACCCAAGCAAGTAAGCATTTACATTCAATTTACTCAATTAAGGCTTTATTAGAACATTTGATTCGAATTGGATTTTAGGTCACCAATTTGGGGTTTTTGTTATAATTGAATTAAGTGGTAATATTTTAGGATTGAGTGAGTAATTGATATAGGAGTGCATTACAACAAGTGGATGATTGATTGATTCACCACAAAATGGATTTTAGATGATAAGATTTTTCGAATTAATTGGGTTATGCTTATGGAATGAGATAAGTTACAATTAGTGATTCATTTTGATGAATGATATGTTTGATTTTAAGAATGATGGATGCTACATGTTAGAACTAATGATTTTAAGAATGATGAGATGAGTTTTAGATGTTAGATGTTTGATGATTTGGAAGCTAGATAGAGTAATTCTAGGATGTGGGAAATCATTGAGGATGATAGAATGCGATCTAAGAGTGGTTTGAGCGTTAGAAATTCGAGATGTTGAGGATTAGAAGGTGAAATACCTTATGCAGTCTGCACAACCGATTCGGTTGCGCATGGCAACCGAACGGTTGTTGCCTGATGTAGGAAACCGATTCGGTTGGTGATCCAACCGAATCCGGTTACGGTTTCTGAGAGGATTTTTTGTGAAATTTTGAAATGTCTATTAGAGGGTTCTCTAACCTTCTTGTTTGTTCTAACACTCTTATATGATCTTATTTTTGTGATTTCTACAGAGAATTATTGTAGGAAGCTCGAGTGGGGAGGAAATTCCAATTAACCCGCTTGTTACGAAGTTTTGTGAAAGGAACGAGAAGAAGAAGGTTAAGTATAGTGTGAAGAAGGAAGCAAATGCTAATTTAAAATTCAAAATCTCACCGATGGAGAGAAACATGCTTTTCGAGAAAGATTGTCGAAGTTACAACATAGGCAATGTTTAGTTCAAGGGTGATTGATTGGGATTTATTTAACGAATGTGAGTGTGAAGATGAGTTAAGAAGGATGATGCGAGCGTCTTATGTATATCCGGGGATGGAGATTCGTTCAATGATTTGTCATGGAAAGAGCATTCACGTTAATGAAGAAGTCTCCGAGAATGGTGTATGGAATTCTTTTCAACCATGTATTTTGAAAGAAAAGTAGATGTTCGAATTTGATGTCGGAGATTTGTATTTGGTTTAGACTTTGTGGTAGGGATCATGCTTACACATTGCCGACTTTTGGTGTAGCCCTTGGTTTGTATGAACCACATAAGGTAAATCATCGATTATTTAAAACTCACTTTTCTAGACTTGGAGGTTTGAAAAGATTACCCTAGTATTCCCGCTTATTGGAATCAAGTGGGAGATCCTACTTGTGCTAGGAGGAATGCTTCAACCATCGTGAATCCGTTGATGAGGATACTTCACAAGTTGATTGTGACCGGCCATTTAATAGATTTGGAAGGTGGACAAATGTCGAAACCGGACTTATGGATTATGAAGTTCTTTGGAAGAAACTAAGGATGGTAATGCTATTTGGCGGTTGCGAATATTTGTCTAGGAGAGCCCCGGGAATCAAGAGCAACAGTAACATTTGTGGAGGACATTTTGTGACAAGATTGGCGAAGAATCTTGGGTATTATATTGATGAGGAATTGGCTAAGTGTGGAGAGCCAAAGCATAGTGAAACGTGGACTGCGAAAGGTTTTGGTAATGCTTTGAATAGGAGATTGGGAACCGTAGGGTTATGGATTGAACCAAGACCACAACAAAGAACCACCACAACAAAGAAAGGAATATACCAATGGAGAACGTGCAAATGGGTACGTCCAGTGGTTTTGATTCGGGATGGGAGAGTGGAACCAACATCTAGATGAGATTCAATGTAGGGATGTGTGGAGAGATTCGATGATGTTAAGGAACAACTACATCAATGATTATTCGATGCCTATCTTTCAACACATGGCTCGAGAAGCCAATTACGAGTTGCCACCCTACAATCCACCAAATGTTCCACCATATCCTTTTCCTTACACTTCTTATCACGAACCCTATCCGTATCCATATCACGGTACGCACTGTTTCTGATCCAATACCCCTATATGGTCGATTGCCGGTCGGAGGAACAAGTTATGAAGTTGGAGGATCATCATCAGGAGTTGGAGGCAAGAAGAAAAAGAGGAGAGTTCGTTCAGAAATCATAGACGAAAACTATGTAACCGAAAGTGATGATGATGATGAGTTTGACGATGAAGAAGGAGAAGAAATGAGCGAGGATGACGAGTGATTATGGGTCATTCGTGAAATTATGGTTTCAAAAACAATGGTCATGATGTGTTTTAAACTATTTCTATCTTTTGATTGATTTTCTTTAGGATGTTTGGTATATTTTGGTTTTATCTAGTTTTTTTTTTTTTTTATTTTAGTAGTTTTGTTTGTTTTGTGCATTTCGTGTTGCAGTTTTTTGTTTGCAGGAGGGAAATGTTGGAAGCTTCTTGATGGTCAAATATTTCGAGTTGGATAACTCATGTGCTTGCTAATGACCCAATGTGCTTATTGCATATTTTATTCCGTGGTATCTTTTAACTATCTTTTTCCCATTTTCTTTACTTTGAAGTTCATTTTCATTACATTGAGGACAATGCAAAACTTAAGTATGGGGAGGAAGAAAATAGGAAAATGATACGCATTTTTAATTTTTTAGATAACTTTTGGATGCAAGTGATTAGAAGAAATTAGCCTTGATGGTCTAATGGTTTTCGCACGTTATTGATAATTAAAATACATAATTTGGGATTTCAATGGTAAAATGAGGTTTTGAAAATTTTAGATTTGAACCAAATTATGAAATAATTCATTTTGGATTCGATAGCATTTTCTAGCATGCATAATAGCCTTTTTCCCACATTTTGTGAGGTTTTCTTTTGTATGAAACATCTTTTGTTTTATATTTGCTATGAGTGTCTTGGTGATTATGTCGATTCTAGAACTTGTACTAGTTATGCATTACGGTTAAAATCACTTTCGAGTGATCTAAATATTTTCAAGTGATAAGAGGCATTTTAGGAATAACCCAAATGGCCTTCCATTTTACATTTAATGATATATTAGTGACCACATCGGTTAGTTAACCACCCACATGGACCCATTTTGTTAGTGCTCATTTTAGCACTAGATACCCCTAGTTACACCTTCCGAGCCATTCCTTTCGTTTTTGATAAATCCAAAAATACAAAATATTTTACACCTTTAAACCTTAGCCAACCCTTATCAAGTCTAATGGTTTGTTGCTAGTTGTTTGGAATGATTGGATTGTTTTGATGATTATGAGTTAGTTACACTTTGCCATTCGTGTGTGCCATTTCGACAAAGACGAAGGATGCATACTTCTTATTTGTATTTTTGTGGTAATGCTTATGCGAAGTGTGGGGAGTTGTGATATATAAAATAAAAAAAAAAAAAAAAAAAAAAAAAAATTTTGTGATTATAGCCAATGTGCTATATTATTATGAAGATGAAGGAAGATGAAGTATGTTTGAGTTATCAATTAGCCAATGTGCTAAGACGTGATATATATATATTTGGTGATCGATATGAGAAGAGGAGTAATAATCGTTTTTCGGGATTGTGGTTTGTATGATGACTAGCACCATGGAGGTTTGGACTTGATTTTATTTTATTTTAAACCAATTTCATTAACTATCCCATGCCTTATCCATACCTATTATGAACCCTTAGCCTTATCGTTATAACCCGAATAAAAGACCTCTTTGATGAATTTATTTTCTTTGTTTTGATACTTGTACAAGCTTATGGTAAAAAGCATTGATCATGACTAGGCATTGAGTGATATACCCACCAATATATGAGTGTTGAGTGAAATCTTAAAGCCACTTGTGAGGTATCCTAGTTATGTTATCTAAAGTGTTTGGTTCATTTTAGAAGATTTTCTCATATTATAAGCAAAATAATAATTATCTTTTATGGTAATTGTTACATTTTCTCAAACATGGTGTTATGGACCATTGAAATCAATCTTTGCAATGTTTGACCTACTCGAGGCGAGTAGAGCTTAAGTGTGGGGAATTTGATAACGTCTAAAATGAACATGTTTTTAGTAGCGTTATTGTCGGTTTGTGCATGGTATCCGCTATATTTACTCATAATCTGTTGCAAAAGTGCAAAGATGTGTCTTGTGTATGTATATGTAGCCGTGTTGCGAATATTGAAGAAATGAAGTTTTATGCACATTTGGAAGCGTCTAAAGGAAGGAAGTTGAGATTGGAAGCTTGTGGACTCAATAATATGGAAGCGTAGTGATTTCAAGCATCTACAAGAAGGAAAGATCAAGTTTGGCTTTGGAAATCATCAACGTAAGCTAAGAATGAAGCGTAAAGGAAAAGTCGACAAAAGTCAAAGGAGCAAAACCCGGCCGCTCGGTCGCAACCCGCAACCGGATCCGTGGGCTAATGGTCAAAGCCGACCGATTCGGTCGACATAGAAACCGATCCGGTTTCGCTCTGCAGCTACACAATTCGCATTTATTGTTGTCTTAACTCCCATAATCATTAGAGTCCGATCATTTCTTGATATTAACTTGGAGAGAACGTTTTTGGGCGCTTAAGCAAGTGCTTTGGCTATTTAAAGGACCTAGTACTTGTATACTAAGTGTGACACAACAAATAAAGTATTAGTTTACACCAAAACTCATACTTACCCAATTATTTCAACCCAAAAGCTTGGTAGTTCTTGGAAAACGTCCGAAGCAAGGAAGGAACCATTCTTGTCCATTGTTTCGGTAGTTTGGAGTTGTGCGGTGATCCTAGGTGATTGGAGGCGTGGTTGCTACATTCCACGATTTCTAATTCTTGTAATCACAAAAGATTAGGTATTCTATGAACTTTGTTATGGAAATCTATTCTCTTGAATTGTTTGAATTACCTTGTTATGACTTGTGTTTAGATATGATTGTTTTCATGGAGTAGTTTGTGATATACTTGTGTGTTGGAATGTGATTAATCATAATAATGTTCTCAAAATGTGATGCATGTATATATGATCTTGTTTAAATGAGTTTGTTGGAAAAATACTAGTCTTGGATTGATTTGTCAATAAAACATGTTTTAAGAAAAATGACCAAAGGATTTCTCTTGTGTTTTATTCCAAAAAGTGTTGTGACAAACTAGTATGGGATATGGTGATTGACATCCACCATGTTTTGCTTATTAAAACAAGACTAGGAACGTTTTCATCACGAAGGGTCGAAAGATTCGTAAGAACAAATTTAATAAGAACATGTTGCAAACAAATGGAATTTTTATAGGATAATCATTGGGATAAGGACCGAAAGGATTACCTAAATATTTTTGTTCTTAGAATGATTTTACAAACAAATACCATGGTTGGGGAATCATTTGCTTATGATTTGTGCATCATACTAAGAGTATACACCAAACCTTTATGAACATTATCTATGGTTGATTATGAAACTTCACACAAGTATATATTTTTATTCTTGATTCAGTATTTTCACTAGAACACTTATTCGAGGGAGCCTTGACAAGCTTTCTTGTTAGAAACTTTTTAATAAAATCTATTTCAAAACAAAAATCCCTTGGGACGAACTCGACTTACCAAAACTTTACTATTGCGGACGAGTATACTTGCTCGTATGTGTTAAAAGGTTATACGGTTAATTCGTGATTATAAATTTTTAAAACTTGCACCAACCGGAGCACATCAAGATCCTATAGAGATACAATCAGTGATAAAAAATCTGGAGGAATTTGAAGTAGACATGCAATCCCTGACTGAAGAAGTCAAGATGATTAAACACAAGTTCGATAAACCCATTGATGGGAGAGTGATGGATCTTGAAAAGGCTGTGAAGATGCTCGTTAAAGAATCTAGCGAAAATATGATGAGAACGCAAATTTGGTTTGGAATCTCAAGAGATTACGACAAAGCACTTAGAACACAAGCAATGCTATTAGAAGACTTGAAAATCAAGTGGAAAAGCCGCGTAATCTATCGAGTAAGGATGAAGGTGACTTGCCTAGCACGACAGAAACAAATCCTCGAGATCTGGCTCACGCTATTACAACAAGAAGTGGATTAAACTATAAGGAACCAGCTTACCCTTCGGACTTAAATGATCTGACTAATGAAACACCCCAAGATAACAATAAAGAAACCGAGGAGGCTCAACCTTCTGTAGAAAAAGTCTGTCCCTACATTCCACCAATCCCATTTCCGGGAAGGATTAAAAAAGAACAAGAACGGGTGCTATTTCAAAAATTCATGGAGAAAATTCAACAACTCAGCATTAATATTCCTCTCGTTGAAGCCTTGGAGCAAATGCCGAAATATGCCAAATTTATGAAGGATCTCCTTACCCATAGAAGACTTTCTGACCGGACGCATATTACTTTAAACCAAAGATGCTCTGCTGCTCTTTTAAAAAATATGCCTCTCAAAGAAGAAGATCCAGGGAGTTTCACTTTACCTTGCACTATCGGAGGAATTTTATTCAACAAAGCCCTTGCCGACCTTGGGGCAAGCATTAGTCTTATGCCATTCTCTCTTTATTCACGTTTGGAATTGGGAGAGCTGAAACCAACTAGAATGTGTATCGAGCTGGCTAATAAAACTACTCAATATCCGAAAGGGATAGCTAAAAATGTTCTTGTCATGATCGATAAATTTGTCTTCCCGGTCGACTTCGTGGTTCTGGATATGGAAGAAGATGATATCCCTATTCTGCTCGGAATACCCGTTCTTGCAACAGCACACGCTATGATTGATGTCATCAACAAGAGGATTTCATTAGAGATTGGTAATGACAAGATTACTTTTGACCTGGAAAAGTCCATGAGATATGCTTCTTTCACCGATGACAACCTTGATGATCTCGACCTTATAGAAGCTAACACTCAGAAACATGCCCAGGAATATTTTCTTCCTGATCCTCTGAGATCATTAAAATTCGAAGATAATGATGGGACATCTAGCGATGATGAAAGCGAAACAGAAACCCACCAAGAAGAATCGACAAGATGTTCAAGAAAACCCCGGAAGAAGGCGATGCTCCCGAAACTTAAGGAGTTACCTCCTCATTTAGAATATGCATTTATCAATGGAGATCAAAATTATCCTGTTGTGATGTCTTCTATTATCTAACGAAGAAAAGGAGTCATTACTACGGGTTTTAAACAAGCACAAGGAGCAATTGCATGGAAAGTCTCGACATTAAAGGAATTAACCCTTCATATTGTTCCCACAAGATACTTATGGAAGATGATTTTAAGCCCAGTACAACCACAAAGGAGATTAAACCCTAAAGTACAAGACGTAGTGAAGGACGAAATCATTAAGCTCCTGGATGCGGGTCTAATTTATGCTATTTCCGATAGCCCTTGGGTTAGCCCCATCCATGTTGTGCCAAAGAAAGGAGGAATGACAGTGGTCACCAATGAAGATAATGAGCTGATACCAACTAGGATAGTCACTGGCTGGATGGTGTGCATTGACTACAGAAAATTAAACGATGCCACACGAAAGGATCACTTCCCCCTTCCGTTTATCGATCAGATGTTAGAAAGACTGTCTGGACATGAGTATTACTGCTTCCTCGATGGATTCTCAGGTTACTTTCAAATTCCTATTGCCCCTGAGGATCAAGAAAAGACAACGTTCACCTGCCCTTATGGAACATTCGCCTACCGAAGGAAGCCTTTTGGACTATGTAATGCTCCCGCCACATTCCAACGGTGCATGACTGCTATATTCTCTGATATATGTCAAGATTTTATGGAAGTCTTCATGGATGACTTTTCGGTTTTTGGTAACTCCTTCTCATCCTGTCTTAATAATCTATCTAAAATGCTTGCCAGATGTGAAGAAACCAACCTTGTCCTTAACTGGGAAAAATGTCATTTTATGGTTAAAGAAGGGATTGTTTTGGGGCATAAAATCTCTCAAACGGGATTGAAGTTGATAAAGATAAGGTGGATGTTATTTCTCGACCGCCTTATCCGACCAACCTAAAAGGCATTAGGAGTTTTCTTGGGCATGCAGGGTTTTATAGACGATTTATAAAAGATTTTTCAAAAACTGCCAAACCCATGACCCAACTCCAAATGAAAGACGCTAAATTTGATTTTAACGATGATTGCAAAAAAGCCTTTGACATTTTAAAAGTAAAACTAACTCTCGCCTTGTTATTATTGCTCCTGACTGGGGGGCGATTTTGAACTCATGTGCGATGCTAGTGATTATGCTGTTGGAGCTGTTTTAGGACAGAGGGTGGATAAAAAATTTAAACCCATTTATTATGCTAGTAAAACCTTAAATGAGGCACAAGAGTATTATACAACCACTGAAAAAGAACTCCTGGCTGTGGTATATGCCTTTGATAAATTTAGGTCTTATTTAGTTATGTCAAAAACTATTGTCTACACTGACCATTCTGCTTTGAAGTACTTATTTAATAAGCAGGATGCCAAACCAAGGTTGATTAGATGGGTACTGCTGCTGCAAGAATTTAAAATTGAAATCAAAGATAAGAAAGGAGCAGAAAACTTAGCAGCTGATCACCTTTCACGATTAGAAAACCCTGAGCTCGAAGAACTTGATACAGAGACTATCCGGGACTCCAGTGTCGAACCATGGTACGCAGATTTCGCTAATTACCTAGCAGCCAAAGTGTTATCTAGTAACAAAAGCTACGACCAAAAGAAAAAGTTCTTCTCGGATCTTAAGTATTACTTCTGGGATGATCCGTTCCTTTTTAAATCATGCCCTGATGGTATTATTCGGAGATGCGTATTTGGGGAAGAGCAAAGACAAATTCTGGAACATTGCCACAACGGACCTGCAGGAGGACACTATGGAGCCGACAATACTGCTCGAAAGGTTTATGAGGCCGGATTCGTTTGGCCAAGTATTTTCAAAGACGCCACAAGGCATGTTAGGGATTGTGACGCTTGTCAGAGGGCAGGGAACATCTCTTCTCAGAATCAGATGCCACTCAACAATATTATGGTATGTGAGGTTTTTGATGTTTGGGGGATCGATTTTATTGGACCTTTCACTCCATCGAAAAATAAAAGTTATATCCTTGTAGCTGTCGATTATGTTTCAAAGTGGGTTGAAGCAGAGGCCTTACAGACTTGTGACGCTAGGAGTGTCATTCGCTTTTTGAAAAGATTATTCTCCAGGTTTGGGATCCCTAAGACCATCATTAGTGACCGAGGGACGCACTTTTGTAATGCTATCATGGAGAAAGTTCTGAAGAGATACGGGGTACTCCACCGAATGTCTACACCTTACCACCCACAAACCAATGGGCAAACTGAGAACACCAACAGGGCACTCAAACGGATTTTGGAGAAATCCGTCAGCAGCAACAGCAAAGATTGGTCCGACAAACTCGATGAGGCATTATGGGCATTCAAAAGGGCCTTCAAAAGGGCCTTCAAAACTCCTATTGGAAGTACCCCTTTTAAGACTGTTTATGAAAAAGCATGTCATCTTCCCGTTGAATTGGAACATAAAGCTTATTGGGCTCTCAAAAATGCCAACTTGAAGGCTGATATAATCAAAGAACATAGATTTTCCCAAATAAACCGTTTAGCTGAATAACGAGACGAAGCATATGATCATGCCAGGGCATATAAAGACAGGACCAAAAGATGGCATGATAAGCGAATCTAGGAGAAAAGATTCGAGGTGGGTCAAGAAGTTCTCATTTTTAACTCAAGACTCAAATTATTCCCTGGAAAAATGAGATCTCGTTGGGTTGGCCCATACACAGTAAGTAAGGTATTCCCTTATGGGACTATTGAAGTTCATAATAAGGAGGGAGTATATTTTAAGCTAAACGGACATCGCGTAAAGATTTATTACGGGCATGATGTTAGTAAGCTATCTGGTGATGAATTCTTCGCACCGGTCTAGTAGCCACGCGACTCTGAGTCTAACTTAAAGAATCATAAATAAAGAAAAGTGCTCTTTCGGGAGACAACCCGAATTATCCCTTTCTTTTGTTTTATTTCATTTCTATTGGGTTTTGTGTTTCTAACCATTTTGCAGAAACAATGAAGTAATTATCACTGCAGATTCTTGATTCGAACAAAGTTACTACAGAACTCATCTTGGTGATTACGCCGAACCAACATTTTAGCAGTAATTCTTGTCGATTACCAATTACGGTAATACCATCTCGGTGGTTACGCCAGTAACTATTCGCTTCACAACTCATACCAGGTTTTGCCGATTCTGGCGTAACTCTCTCATCTGAGTTACGACGTAACCTCCCTTACTCTAATTCTTTTATTTTAAAACACGAGCCTTGTATTAGTTTTAAATGAACTTTGTTGGTGTGTTCCTGTAAACCCTCACGAGACTTCACTCGTCCACTGGGACACCAAGTGGTTTAAAGGCTTGTTGCATTCGCTAAATGCAACCGTGATTCCTACGAAAGTGAGTTAGGTTTGTTTTCATTTTATTTTTTTTCTTAGAATTATGCTTGTCGGTATTGTGATTTCGTGGATTGAAGTTTGTTCATGACGCTTAAACGAAGGCACGATCCTTTCTCGTGGGCCTTCTTCTTTATGGAGCAAATTCAAGGAAGTTCTCGCCTAATTCTACCTTTCTCTTCACCTTTATTTTAATGCCTAGTACAAAAGGGACTTTGTACAATTCAAGTGGGGGGACGGGAGTAGAATTATCTCTTGAACTTTATTTCGCCCTCATTTTCTAGTTTATTTTGAAAAATTATGCCATTTTTAAAATTTTGACATGTTTTTCTGAACCTAACTAGATTAGACCTTAGCCGAGCACATACAACCCTTGATATTACATGGTGAGATTAGCCTTATCCGTTTCCAATGTTTTACCCCAAATCCACCAAATTATGAGTGTGCCGGTAGCTTGTAAACTTTAGAACTTGGCCTTTGCATCATTTCGAGACCATAGACGAGGTATGTTGAGCTAGCTCGATGTATTTGGACTTTTCAGTTTAGAAGGTAGTATTATAGGATTATCACCCAAACAGCCTACCATTGTGAGTCTATCGATTAGTCACCTCGACTTTTCGACCCCCATGTGAAACCCTTTTGTTGCACTCCCCTTTAGTGCAATATACCCCTAGATACACCCTTCGAGCCATTCCTTTCATTTTGTCACCCCAATATATTGTTTCACACCTTACACCTTAGCCTACCTTGTAGTCTTTATTTGTAATTGGGAAGTCATCATTTGCCTAAGTTCAAGGTTCGAGTGGAAAGGTTTGGAAATCACGCTTTCATCGACAAAGAATTATGAAGATCATTGAAGACCCCCCGAATTCCTATTGTTCATCTCAAGTGGGGGATGTTATGTTATCATGTTATGTTAAAAAAAATAGTTGATTGAGTTATGATTTTGTAAAGTGCGATGTTATAAGCACTGTAGTATGAGCTTTATTGTTTAGTATCGAGGAGGCCACCTCGGTCACATTGGAAGATTGGAGTTGGAGTTATACCAACTGAAGAAGAAAAGGTTGTGTGCCCATCACGACGTCCTCTAATGACACATCTACCTTGCATTTCATGATCCGGTCTCTAGACTTCTGTTAGGATTTAGTAAATCCAAGTATTAAAGAGTCGGTCACCTCAAGTATATGTAATCGTTAGTAAGCTCGTAGTCGTAGATTATTATAAGTTAAGTAGTATTTAGTTTATGTAACACCGTGGAGGACGGACGGGTCTTTACCCACCGTATGCCCGATCCACACCCGATAGGTGGCGATTTATGTAATGATTATAAATACTCTCTACCTTCCAAGGTAGAGTTGGAGATCATAATAAGATTTTTCTTTCTCTCACTAAAGTTCCCTAAACCTCTAACTTTCTCTCTCTAAAACTCATCTTGTACGCCTACTTTGGTTATGGTTTGATGTGTATGTGAAATCCAATATGTTACAAATGGTATCAAGAGCCATGGTTTGATCATCTCTTACATATCTTTGGATTTCTTGTGACTTTTAGGTGGTTTTAGAGTTTGAAAATGTTTAGTGGTTTTTGCATCATTTGGATCATTTCTTGTGTTAAATTTTGAATCTTGGGTGTAGTTTTGTGTTTAGAATCATTGTATGTGCTTGGGTTTTGATTTGGTAAGCTTGAATCATCGTGGTTGGGTTGTTTTTGGATTGAAAAGTGGTGTTTGTTTGATATTCTAGCTAGCGACTTGAGCTACGGATAATTTATCTTGGTAGCGACTTGCTTTGTAAGTTGGTAGCGAGTTGTAGTAGAAGTTCTTAGCGAGTTGAGCTTAGCGACTTGTCTATTGAGACAAGCCAACAAACAGTACACTTAGTGGATTCTCCACTACGGGTAGCGACTTAGTGAAAGATAGCGACTTGTACTTAAGTTTGTTAGCGACTTGGTATTAACGATTTGGTACTTAGCGAGTTGTTATTTAGCGACTTGACATCTTAGCGACTTGGTGCTTAGCGAGTTGCTATTTAGCGACTTGACATCTTAGTGACTTGGTGGTTAGCGACTTGCTGTCAAAATTTGCTAGCGACTTGGTTCTTAGCGACTTGGTTCAAGGTTTCTTAGCGAGTTGGTTGATTTTTGTCTGTAATACGGTTTTCTCTTGATTTAGTAAAATCCGTGAAAGAATCTATTTCCGGTTTAATCATAGAGTTATAAAATCCCGCTTAATCTATTAACATGTCTACCAACGTACCTACAATCATCTCCACTGCTGTCGAGGATGTTCAAGCACCGGTTCGGATACTCGTCCACCCATGCTTGATGTAATCGACTACGACTTGGGCTCAACGAATCGATTGTACTGCCTTGGAAAGGAAAATGAGGTCAACATTCTCAAATCGATTGATGAAGGACCTTATCGATTGAGACTATAAGAGACTTAATTGATACAATGCAGATGGAACAATGATCTATGGAATAGATGCACCAAAGACATATGATGAGCTCGATGATAAGGAGAAAAGAGATTCGATGTCGATATCGTGGCTTCTAACATCATACTTAAAGGTCTTCCAAAAGATATCTACAAGTCGATCAATCATAACACCGAAGCCAAGGCAAAGGGGATAATGTCAAGATGCTTCTCTCGTTTCGAACTAACTATGGAAGACAGAGAATCACAACTCTATGATGAATTTGAGCACTTCAAGATGAAACCGATGAGAGTGTCTATGAGTATTACATGAGATTCCACAAGCTTGTTAATGACATGAGGAACATCGAATGACTATGCTAAACATTCAATTTGAACTCAAAGTTTGTGAACAACATGAATCCCGAATGGCACAAGTTTGTCACCTCGTGAAGCTAACCAAAGGATTGAAGAATACAAACTATGAGCAACTCTATGCCTTCCTTCTTCGTAATGAGAGACATGCTATGTTTGAAAAAGGATTCTTAATCGCCAAAACAAACCAGGGAGAGATAAGCTCATCAAATGATTCAACAGCATTTTACACCAATGATGGAACCACTACCAAAGCATCTCAAGTCATTCAAGATCCATATTTCAAACAACCTGATGTCAATGCAGTCATGGAACACTTTATCAATAAACTGGCTCTTATGGTTAAACAAAACTTAACCTTCTCTCCACATACCAACAGACTTCACACTAACAATGAAATCAGGACTGCATCCAATCTACACAACCATGCTTTGGTCAGAGATGGAAAGGTTATAGTACAACCAGCTCAAGGAAGACAATATGAACAACGAAGAAGTGGATTAGGAGGAGGGTATGTGGAAAATCAGAATAGGGGAAGGAATGGAAATCAAGGACAAGTAAAGCCGATCAAGTGTTACAACTGTGGTGGTGAGGACATATTGCAAGGAACCGCACATCGCCAAAACGCCTCGTAATGCCGAGTACTTCAGGATAAGATGTTGCTAGTGCAAGCTCGGACAATGGAGCACTTTGGATGAAGAGGAGTTACTGTTTCTTGCTAAAGGAATGCAAAGACTTATGATGTCGATGTTGATGAGCACCAATTCGGAGATAGGTCATAATCATCGAATGCCTTTCAAGTAGCCGATTGTGATGCATTTGACTGATGTCGATGATGAACCTATTGCTCAAGAAATCTTCATGGCGAGCATCTCACCCACGGTTTCTCCAAAGGTCTCTCCACCACAACAAAAAGGTCCATCCAAAGACAAAATCATTTCTGAGGTACTAAAACTATACGATGAAGTTGATGAGCAAAAGATACATGATGAAGTACAATCAACTGTAATTATTGAGTCAGATATTGAAAATATGGGTAATGTCAATGTTGTCCCATATGATCAATATGTGAAACAAAGTGAAAGTGAGATTGTACCAAGTGATGTATCTTATGCAGTCAATGATGACTATACTTTTGACGAATACACTGCATGTGCCCCTGATGATTCTGTTATCTCTGAACTTAATGCCTATAAAGAACGAGTGGCCATTTATGAACAACGTGCTAAGTTCGAGCTAACCACCCGTGAGCAGGAAATGGATGACCAAATGCGTACAACTATTAGAAAAAGTAAGTTTAGAGAAGAGGTATTAAAACAAGAGTTAAACTCCTTACAAGAAAAGCTTTCTAAAACTGCTAAGCAAAAACAAGAACTTCAAGAAAATGTGAAAATGCTTAAGCAAGAATTCAATGCTAAGGAATCAAAACTTTTGAATGATTTCTCTAATCTGAAAACTTTGAAAAACAAGCTTGAAAATAAGTTGTACATACAAGGAAATACCATTCAGACTGCTCACTTAATCACTAAGCACAGAGTTTTAAGTGATAAGCATAGTATTCCCTTTGTTGAGGAACCAAATCCAGAGGTCATTAAAAAGGCTAGAAGTGCTCATAAGGTAATCTATGATGGCAATGAAATCCTTAAGCCTAGACAGAAACCTAGTTATACTGAGTGCAATCGAGGAAGATAAGAAATCGATGAAGTCACTAGGAGAAGATGAACAAGAAACTAGATGATCCTAAATGTAAAGAGAAAAAAATATCTATTATACCCCATGATTACAAAAAGGAGAATTGGATTTCCTTGAACATGTTTAAGCCTCAACGTTGTTAACTCCCGAACAAGTGTTCGGAAAAGGATTTAGATAAGCAAAAGCGTAGAATCTTGTTGTTACAAACCTTCCCTTAGGAAAATGCCTTCACGATCGTGTATCCTCCAAATACACCAATGCATCTAGTTCCTAGAACTATTGCCACTAAAAGTAAGACCTTAATCACCAATATGTCATATTTCAATTATTTGTTGATTTTGAGAAAACTTGTAAGAAAAGGATCACACCCATCGGGATAATCAAGGGAAAGGGTTTTGAGCAAACTAAAGAATGCTATTTAACCGAGGTCATGCCTTTCTTTAAACAATTAAAAGGTCAATTTGAGAGTCTTAAAAGGGATGGACTTAGATATTAAAGAAATGGAAAAGGAATTTGATGCGATGATTGTTGAGGTTAGTGACTATGAGCGAGAACTAAAATATAATGAGATTGAGAGGAAGAACTTGCATACCTTGAATGAGAATCTTATTTCGAATGTATTGCTCAAGATGTCTTTTACATCGCTACAAATTGTTCCATTAATGCTTCTCAATTTCATGAATTATCTGTTGCTCGAAAGTCTCCCATGATCGTGTCATTGAGCTTGAAAAACTAACTCTAAACCGCATAATAAGGTTGAACAGATGATCATGATAACTGGTAAAACAGCTTTCTAAATTGGAAGTTGAGCATCTTGCTTTGCAATTAAAATATCAACATCCGAAAGAAAATGTTAAAACCTCAAATATCAAGACATCCTTGGATGTTCCCGAATTTGATGCGCTTTTGAAATTAGCAAACGTGATGAACATATTCGAGCTCATTATAACACGATCGTAAAGTTGAAAGCCCAAATTTCTCAATTAAAGGGTGAAATGAACAATGTGACTGGCTCCCAAATGCCTCCTCCTTTAGATTCTCAGAACTCTCAAAATTTTCATCTTCAAAACTTGGTTAATGCTTTACAAAAGGAAAATGAGAGTTTTCTAGAAGAAAATGAAAAGGTTAAACGTCATTTCAATGAGTTATTTGAGTCAATAAAAGTCACTCGTAACAAAAATAATGAAAAAATAACCTCGTTGCAAAAGGAAATTGAGAATCTGAAGAGTCAGGTAAAAGGGAAAATGCCAATGACAAATGGGGAGAATGGTGCTTCAAAGGTGCATGTCTGTAATAAATATGCTTTGACTGTGAAATATGTTCCTCCTCATCTTAGGAATAACAAATTTGCTATTCAAACATATTTCTCATACCTTAAAGACAGCCTAGAATGTCTCCGTGAGATTGTAGAAGAGGATAAGTTAGAGAAACCACTTGATAATGCAATTGGCCATGCATGCTTATATGCCAAACGATCTCAAGAACTTCTAGAATGCTTAATTACAATATGCCCTAAAAACTTAGGTGAGCAAGTCAATCCCTTGATACCTTGTTCTATGCCTAGTGCCAAGCATACAAATCATTCAATGCCCAATGTCATGAATGTGAACTCTAGTATGACTTCACGTAGTTCAGATCCTAGCATATCTAAACAGGAAATCCAGAAAGTAGCAAAACCAACTAATGTTCCCATTCCCTCCACAGGAGTAATCAGTGACATTAAAGCGAGCAGGTCAAAGTATCAAGGCAATACAAGGAATGATAGGACCTTGCAAGCTAAGAATGTGCATTGGAAAAGAGTAGAAGATCACCCTAGGAACACTATGTTTGAGTTGAATAAAATGAATCGTGTTGATTCTAGTATTAGCTATAAGCGTCATCGTAATTAATTCAATTATGCTACTATATGCAAACCTTGTAATGATATCTCGCTTAATTTCATTGCTAATCATGAATGTGGTATGAATGTTTTGTCTAATGTCACAAATGCCCGCTAAAATTGTTAATGCTAAAATCATGCTAAAAGGCAAAGACGAAAAAAGTTAGAAAACAATGGAAACCCACAGAAGAACATTTAGCAAGATAGGTTATCAATGGATACATGTTGGCCATAAGGTTAATCGACAATGCCCACTAGAAAATGGATGCCTCTTGGTAGAACTATTCCTTAAGAATTGAACATACTTTGAATAGGGCAAATACGGACACTAGTACCGCATCTATTCATAATGATTCCATTGCTTCTATTTCGATATGGATGTTTCTATTTATGATGTGGGTGTTCCAATCATCACATTAACCAAATGGAACCCATTCTTGCATGGGGATCCCAATTATCCGCTTATCCATTCTTGTCTCGTGTTCAACCGCAGATCGTTCAAATCGCTCGTGGTACCGGACTCAGTCGCTCCAAGCATATGATTGGAGACCGGTCATGCTCATGAACTTCGTGAGTAAATTCATCGGGACAGTTAGATTCGGGGAACGACCATTTTGGAGCCATTATGGGTTATGGAGATTATGTGGTTGGTAAAAGTATAATTTCAAGGGTATATTATGTGGAAGGTCTTGGTCATAATTTGTTCTCTGTTGGTCAATTATGTGATTCCGATCTAGAAGTGGCTTTTAGAAAACATACTTGTTTCGTTAGAGAACTTGATGGTGTGGAATTATTAAGAGGTACTCGAGGTTCAAACCTATACACCATCTCTATCGATGACATGATGAAGTCTTCACCAATCTGCTTGTTGTCAAAGGCTTCTAAAACAAAGTCTTGGTTATGGCATCGCTGCCTCAATCACTTGAACTTCGCACCATAAACAATCTTTCCGTAAAGGATCTTGTCGAGGCTTACCCAGATTAAAATATGAAAAGATCATATGTGTTCGGTTTGCCAACCGGGAAAAAGCACGAAATATGCCCACAAACCAAAACCCACAAACTCAGAATGGAAGTTCTTCATACCCTTCATATGGATCCGTATGGACCAATGAGAGTTCAAACTATAAATGGGAAGAAATACATTCTAGTAGTTGTTGATGACTACTCTCGATTTACTTGGGTAAAGTTTTGAGGACAAAGGATGAAACTCCGATGTCATCATCAAACTAATCAAACAACTTCAGTTCGACTCAACAATACAATAGAATTGTTCGAATGCACAATGGCACAAAGTTTGTTAACAAAGACTTAATTCGCTTTTATGAAAGTGTTGGAATCACCATCAAAGAAGTGTTCCACTAACTCCTCAATGTAACGGTGTAGTTGAAAGACGAAATCGAACTCTTGTGGAAGCCGCAAGAACAATGCTAATTTATTCAAAGGTTCCAATGTTTATATGGGCTGAAGCCATTGCCACTGCTTGCTACACCCAAAATCGTTCCCTTATACACACCTCTCATGAAAAAACTCCATATGAACTTGTTCATAAACGAAAACCTGATCTCTCTTACCTTCGTGTGTTTGGTGCCTTGTGTTATCCAACGAATGATGGTCAAGACTTAGGAAAATTAAGAGCAAAGGCAGATATTGGAGTTTTTGTTGGTTATGCACCAAACAAGAAGGGTTACAGAATCTACAACAAGAGAACCCGAAATATCATGGAAAAAATTCACGTTACGCTCGATGAGTCGACCGGTCAAATGGCTCTGGACAATCCAGCTGGACCCGCACTTCAAATCACCCCATTGGTTCATCCTTGTACCAAATTCTCCCAAAGAACTCCATATGTACCTCCAATCAAGATGATTTGAAGAAATTGTTTGATCCGATGTTTGATGAACACTATGAGCCAAGTGCTAATGATCATCAATTCCTACAAGAGAGGTCGCTCATATCCCCGTGAATGAAGTCAATCCTTCGTCTCAATATCACTAAGTCAAGAAGCGCTGCTTGATCACTCTGTCTCATCAACAAATCATCAATCTTCAAATGTACATCATGGAACTGCTTTCGCATCAATGATGAAGTTAATCCTTTGCTACTCCCAAGATGCTCCATTTGAAAACATATTTGCTCCTAAATCATCATCGTAACCATCTTCATCAAGAGACATCGACTCGCTACTTCGCCCACAACAACAACCACATGAACACCTCCGAAAATGGACACATGATCATCCACTGGACAACATCATTGGAAACCTCTCTCGTCTAGTATCCACAAGGAAACAACTTGCAACCGATGCCTTATGGTGCTTCTTCAACTCCGTACTCTCTAAGATCGAACCTAAAGACGTTAAAACTGCTATGAATGAAGATAGTTGGTTCAATGCCATGCAAGAAGAAATTCATGAGTTTGATCGACTTGATGTATGGGAATTAGTACCTGCTCCAGATTGTGCTATGATCATTGCTCTAAAATGGATCTTCAAAGTGAAACTTGATGAGCATGGTGATGTGTTAAAGTACAAGGCTCGATTGGTTGCAAAAGGATACCGCCAAGAGGAGGTATTGACTTTGAAGAATCATTTGCTCTGCTGCTCGTGACGAGGCAATCGTAATATTCTTGGCTAATGCCGCAAGTAAGAACATGATAGTCTATCAAATGGATGTAAAGACGGCATTTCTTAATGGAGATCTTAAAGAAGTCGCTCACGCCGCCAACCCAAGGCTTTGTGAATCCGAGCATCCTACTCACGTTTATCGTTTGAAGAAGGCTCTTTACGGTTTAAAGCAAGCTCCAAGGGCATGGTACGATACGTTGTCAAAGTTTCTTCTATCTACCGGATTCAAAGAAAGGAGCATTGATCCAACATTGTTCACCGTGAAGTCGTGCAAACATTTAATTCACGTTCAAATTTATGTTGATGATATCATCTTTGCCTCGACTAACCCCAATGAATATGACCATTTTTCTAATGAAATGGGTTCTAAATTTCAAATGTCAATGATGGGACAAATGTCATTTTTCTTGGGATTACAAATTTCACAAAGTCCCAGAAGCATTTTTATAAATCAATCTAAATATGCAAATGAGATTTTAAAGAAATTTGGATTTGTTTCTTGTGACACCGTTGACACTCCCATGATTGAACGTACCAAGTTGGATGAGGACCTCTTAGGATCATGGTAGATCAAACGAAATACCGTAGTATGATTGGATCCTCGATGTACCTCACAGCCTAGTAGACCGTACATCTTGTTCATTGTGTGCATGTGTGCTAGATATCGTGCTAAGCCTACTAAAAGGCACCTTGAAGCGGTTAAACGGGTCTTTCGGTATCTCCAAGGAACCATCAATATGGGACTTTGGTACCAAGGACACCGGTATGTCACTAATGACCCATGCGATGTTGATCATGCAGATGTCAAGATACTCGTCGTGTACGTCAGAGGTGCTCGCTTTTGGGTGATAAGCTTGTGAGTCGGTCTTCAAAGAAGCAAATGAGTACTTCTATTTCCTCTACAGAGGTGAATACATAGCCATGTCATCTTGTTGTGCTCAAATCCTTGGATGAGATCCCAATTATCCGACTATGGCTTTGAATTCGACAAAATCCTCCGATCGTGATAATAAAAGTGCTATTGCCCTCTCATGCAACAATGTTCAACACTCAAGAGCAAAGCACATCGATATTCGACATCATTTAATCCAGAGCAAGTGGAAAACGGTGTGGTGGAACTCTATTTTGCTAAGTCGAAATACCGCTAGCGTACATCTTCACCAAAGCTCTTCCAAGAGAACGTTTTGAGTTTATTCTTCCACGACTTGGCTTGAAAAGCCTTCAACCGTAAACGCTCAAACGCCTTCGTGAGGAAGTCGAGGAGTAAAGGTCTTCCTTCATCTATCTCTTGTAAATATTTATTCGAAAACAAAATACAAAAATATAAAACTTTCAAAATCCATAAAATTTGAAAATCTTGAAAAAAAAATAAAAAAATAGTAATAATAATAATATTTTTTTGTCATTTTGTCATGTTTTTCTCGATTCGATTATATCTACGGTTTTTGTCTGTCATTCAAAGAATGACACGGACTTTAGATGTTGTTCGAATTTAAAAAAATCAAAATAAAAAAATCAAAAATATTTTTGGGAGAAAGTGAAACAATGGTTTATTGTCATTTCAGCAAGAACCGCTTTTCAAAGAAAGAACAGAGCCATGCTTTATCTTAGTTTTAAATCTCATGCTCGATTCTTTAAACATATCCTTACTATCTAATGAAAACTAGTTCATTTGAAAAATAACTCGAACTCTATTTTTGATAATCATCCGACTTAAAAGTTTGTCAAAATATCTATCTCTCAATCAACAACTTATGTCATTGATTGAGGGGAGAATGATTTCAATTAAATCAAAAGGTTATTTTTCATACAATTGTTTTCAAAAGATAATCATGCATGTTTAATCAATGGAATTTAAAGTCTCAAAATCCGATTCTTATCAGTTAAAAACGTTTTCATAATCAAGTCACAATTCTCCTTAAATGCTTTCAAAATCAATTTAAATCTACAGAGATCACAAATCTCAAATGATTTGACAATTGTGATCGGGGGAGAATTTGTGATTTAAATTGGACTTAATCTGATAATTCGGTAAATGGTTTTATAAGGATGTACAAGCTCTCCGCCCCACATGTGTCAAACGATTTCAAATTTTCCATACACATGTTGAGGGGAGCATCTATCTTAAACCAAAAAGACCTGAAACGTGATCAATTTATCTTAATGTGCAGTCTTTTCCTAATATGTGCAAAACATTTTCAAATATCTATGCACATATTGAGGGGAGCAAAATTTTGAAAACCTCATCCTTCCCAAAATGCTTTATCTACTTGATTTGATTAGGGAGTGATGTTGATATCTTTTAGAAAATGGAATTCAAAGAAGTTATTTCTTCCTCTTGCCTCCGTGTGCTGAAACAATTTCAAATACATGAAGCACATGTTGAGGGGGAGCTCTTGTTCTAAAAATATCAAAAATAATTCAGGTACAAAATGCTTTGATAATATATCACAAGTATCTAGATTGATTTTCAAATGGTTTTCAATTGGTTCCAATGGCAGATGAACAATACCAAATAGACCGACCAACTTTACTTTATGTATGGTGATATAAGGACGATAAGGTTAGGTATTTGTTCCCATGATCCGCCGTAACCGGAGGGATCTACCCAGGACAATCCACTAGTTAGTGTAGAAGTCCTTAGGTATATTGAAAAAGGAGAAAAGTGAGATATGGGAAGAGTGCGGATCGAGATTGAGCTAGTAATCGAATAAACCCAACAAGGTTCTAGTTATGAAGTCTCGATAAGCAATCAAGGGTTGAAGAATGAAAAGAATTGAATGAGAAAAGGGTGAAAACAAATAGCCTCCAATTATTCAACCTTAGGGCGTATACGGGTTCAATTCATATGCTACCGGTGGTTACCAAGGTAACATCGGTATTGAAGACAAGACGTCATGGACCCAAAGGACGCACCGCACTTCAACTTCCCAAACCACTCAAGTTCCTCTTAAAAGGACTTGTTTCATTCTCACGGGAACCGACATAATCTATCGACTCTCTTTAGAGATTGTTGATATTGAAAAGGAGACCCTCCCTAGTCACCGATATAGGATCCAAATATGCACAAATTGAGTCTAGAGCCACGAGATCATCAATAAATCTCATTAGGACACTTTCAATGAAGACTCTCTGCTTCACACAATGTGGAAAGAGAGATTATATCTTGAGTCCTACGATTATCCTTGTGGTATTGCCGTAACATCCGAGTGATATGCAAACATATTCACAATGAAGATGGAAAGCCTCGAGCCAACATCAAACAAGCTCCGGTGGGTGGCATGTGAGATCTATTCTATAGATCAACCATGTGACAACCGAATGTAAACAATGGGGCGATTCAATCTTTGAATCAATCTCGGTTCAGTTATGGATTGACGGATACCTTGAAAACCGGTCACCGAGCTTAAAACTCTTTTCTTTAGCACATCGACCGTGTACAAATATTTCAATTCAAAAGGTGTTTATGATTGATAATTGATTTTCATTAAAACCTTCATCGTATTGCAAAAACAATTTCTAGTAAGCGATACATGATTGCTTTTCAAATCTCTTTCCATCAATCGGTGAATCTCAATTACCGGTTCACTCACTCGTGTTGTCTTCTTTGAGACGTTCCGGTTTGAGAACGGCTAGAACAAATGCGAAACCCCACAAGGAAATTCTTCGAATTATACCGATCACATGCAAGATTTGTAATCGATCAACGGGAACCGTGGCCGTGTACCTCAATTCAACAAAAGTGATCAAAGACACTCTTGTGTGTTTTATTGCTAATTGTTTTATGCAGAACACTCTACGCTTGCGTAAATGATCGAATGGGCGGTCAATCCATAGCCGCATGCTCACACAACACATTCATTTCAAAGAAATCATGATTAGTGCATCAATGACTCGATATTATCACTCCATGCTTTTGCTACGCCGCCAATATCATGAATCAACGAAAGCTTCCGCTACTCGGTGAGAAGATATCATGATCCGTAATGTGAGCATGTCGGTCCGAAAGTCACAACATCACATTATACAAACACCACAATGGATGAGTCGAGATTGATGTTTGCCGATGATCTCAAAATGGCTCAAAACTCATTATCACGTGGATCAAGAAAAAGACCTCCACTTGGATTAACCAAACATGCAATGAGAAGAATCAATGACTACGAGCTTGAGCAAAGTACTACATCAAGAATGCAAGAACAATTTTAATGTAATATCTGCTTGTATTCAATGTAATTTTAGTATATGTTTGAGGTGACCTCCTTGGGGAGATTGTTAGGATTTAGTAAATCCAAGTATTAAAGAGTCGGTCACCTCAAGTATATGTAATCGTTAGTAAGCTCGTAGTCGAGATTATTATAAGTTAAGTAGTATTTAGTTTATGTAACACCGTGGAGGACGGACGGGTCTTTACCCATCGTATGCCCGATCCACAACCCGATAGGTGGCGATTTATGTAATGATTATAAATACCACTACCTTCCAAGGTAGAGTTGAGCTCATAATAAGATTTTTCTTTCTCTCACTAAAGTTCCCTAAACCTCTAACTTTCTCTCTCTAAAACTCATCTTGTACGCCTACTTTGGTTATGGTTTGATGTGTATGTGAAATCCAATATGTTACAACTTCTAAGCTTGAACTTTGGGCGGACGGTAAGTGGTGATGACTTAGTTGTAGATATAGACTACCTGCTTGTTTTTCATTTTACACCAATTATATATCCCATGTCTTATCCTACCCTTTAGTCATGAAGCGTGTCTAGGTGATGCAATGAGCAATCTTTGGTGTCTTGGCCATGGATTTGGTCATGTATCATTGATTTTGTCCACTTCACGTGACATGTTAGTAATGACGAGTCACCCTTAACCTTTGTCGTGTCTACCCATATTGCCTTCGAGAATTGTTTAGCCCTTAACTCTAGTGGTGGAGATTTGTGTAACCGCCAAGCTTATGATAGAATACATGCTATGATCGTGCGATTGAGTGATCACCCAAAATTGACACTTAGAATAGTTGAGAGATTTGAGTGTTTGTTCCCTTTCGTGAGGTGTTCGGCTTTGTTTTATTCGAGAATAAGGGATTTGTAAACTCATATTTTCCGTGTTTTGGGAGATATCCGATAACATCAAATAGTCCCGAATATTAAGTGTCAATTTCCGTTAATGCTCGTTATTTATATCATTTATATGGATTTACGCTTGTTTTCCATTGTTTTACACTTTCGATAAATTACGAGCATTGGAGCTAAAGAGACGGAAATGGAAACGTTACTAAAGATTTATCACAAGATTCTTATTTTGAAGAAGTTACGGCGTAACTCATCTCTCACATTACGCCGTAACTATTGCGTGACCCGTAAGTCCAACTTATCAAGAGGTTACGCGAACTCCTCCCAAAGGTTACGACGTAACTCCATTAGGTCAATCGAGGATCCACGCCCGATACTTACGCCATAATCGCCGCATCACTTACGACGTAACCGAGTTTATTGAAGACTACGGCGTAACCACTTATAAGGCTACGCCATAACTAGCGTATCTAGTGAAATTACGGAGAAATAGAAGGTTACGGCATAACTCATCTATTGGTTACGCCAGAACCCATACCCGACCTATAAATACCCCACTAATTCCAAAGATTTCAAAGCATCCCATTCCACACACAACACTGAGAACGTGGGAAAAGCTCAAGGAGGTCTAGGAAGCATACTGAGTCGCTTTCCAAGAGAGAAGTCACACCATTACGATAAGATTTAGCGTTTATTATTTCTTTTACTTTCAATTCATGTATTTCGCACCTTTAAATATTGAATTGATATGCATGATTAATATGAGCGGCTAAGCACCCTTTGGTGCTAGCCTAGTTATGATTCCTTAATTATTTTGTTTGCGCTTACCTTTACTCCGCACAATTATTTCTAAGTGTATGCATGCATAGTTCTTTGGTAGTCACCCTTGGTTCGGTAGTTTTGAATGGCGATAGAGGCCAATTGCCTAGAGATATGACCAACTCGACCCTAGGTGAGCGGATCGAGACAGGAAGGGTAAGATATGACCAACCGACGACCCTTTCTACTTGCGCGATTTGACCAACCGATCACCTATCGCTTGGATGAACTTAAGAATTGGGGGTGTAGTGTCTAAGTTCCTAATGGTCGGGCACTCACTATTTAGAATCTAGCATGTAGCGGTACTTAATGACTCGGCTTAGGGACCGTAAACAACAGACTTATGACGGTGCTACCGATTTCTCCTGTGGTGGCATCTTTGTCGATAGGTTAGGCGAATTGACCAAATGTCATCCTCTCGAATTTGACCCCACCAAGTAATTGGAAGTAGGTAGACGAGACATAACTAGTTAGGAGGATTAACTAGGTTAGCACCACTATTCCTCTATTGATTTCCTTCTACCATTTATTTGCTTTTATATTCGCATTAGTAGTTTAATTACTTAAAACCTTATCAAACCATTAATATTCTCGTGACAATTAGACTTAGTAATTATCCGACACACATAGCTCTTGGGATAACCTCGCTTTACCATTTACTACACTACACACGACCGGCACACCGCCTGTTAGTGCATTAGGTAGACCATAGGTATAGCGAGACACTATAAATACTAAGACCGTCAAGAAACCTCGTGATCAAGTTTTTACGCTTGTTGCGGGAGTTATTTTAGGATTTTATATTAAGTCTGCTTTTAATTTTCTTTTGATAAATGTCGATACAAGACTCGCAATCTAGGCCCTTTCTCGCTACCCCATTTGTTGACCCGAGAAGCAATTTCGAAAAGAGGATTTATTCTCCTGTTCCTATTCACAACATCTTCTCATTTTACGAATCGCACCACTGGACATAGAACCGAGGTCATCAATGAAAATAATATCAATGACCTTACTATGGAGCAAGATTTGGATCGGCCAAACGATAATCGCCAACGAAGCTTCACTAAGGATTCTCCTACCGAAAATACTCCATCCCGCATCATATTATTCGAGAGTTACATGAGCTTAAGTTTTCTAGAGACGAAGATGAGGACGCTCAGGATCACGTAGATGAAGTTCTCCACTTATCCTCTCTTTTCAACGTTAGGGGTACTCCAAGTTATTCAGTCACTGCAAGGATTTTTCCTATGACTCTCATTGGAACAGCAAAAATATGGTATAATAAACTTCCTAGCGAAAGTAAAGAAGTATGGGGAAAACTAAGAAAGGAGTTCGTCCAACAATTTTGCCCTCCTTCAAAAATGGCTAGGCTTCTTGGGAAAATCTATCAATTCATGCAGATTGGAGAAGAAACACTGTACCAAGCGTGGGAGATATTTAATGAACTTCTCTACCGATGCTCGACTCATGATTTAAACAAACATCAGATCATATGCGTTTTCTATCGGGGGATTAATGCGCTAACATGAGAACTCCTTGATTCACCAAGACCTATTCCTAGCATGACTCGATCGCCTTGGAATGTATTCAATGGATTTCAACATTGCTACAAGTGGCACATGGATACTTGTTAGAATCGATGCTCTAGGTTTATTAGACCTTATCTAGGATAATCAATAAGCACGATAACAATGAACAACAATATGTATGCACAATGAATAATCAAACTATCATTGTTATTATTAAGGTTTCTTCGTCATCATCATGTGTTCTACAAAACACATCTACAGCCCCAATCCTAGACGATCAACTCTAAGACGGTTACAATCTAACAGGGATCAATGATCCTTGAGGCTAAACACTATATGTCGACATTCACCAAAACCCTAGGCACCCCACGCTTGGGTTTTCCCACACACACACCTCTTTGGTGTTTTACATCTTGACACATATAAACCTAATTCCTCAGATCTCTTTATATAATAGAGATACTAGGTTACAAATGACTAAGGGACTAGATAATAAATACTTCTTTGCCAAGTAGGTCCCTTGTCTTTCTTTGTCTTCAATAGTCCTTCATCTTTCATGTACTTTGTCTTATCAACTTTAAATATAGTTCCCAAAAATCTTTCCCTAGTTGATAATGACAAAACCAAATAAGCACGAACAAGTATGTCATGAAAGATAAACAAACTTCCCCTTAAACATGCAATATTACCAAGGATCTTCAAGTTGCAATCTTCTATGTAAATATTCTTCCCCTTTTTGTCATCTTCAATTAGGGGACATAAGTGAGCAACCTTGATCTTCACAACTACGAATCAATATCATACGTCTAACCCATCCTTCCAATGTTTCAAATTACCCACCATTAAGTTTTCCGCATCTAAAAATGAACTTGAAACAGTAGAAATCAAAATCAGCAGTAGTAATAACTACTAGCAGTTGTAAAAACCTTCACCTCGAATAATGCATGCAAATGGTTAAACATTTTAACATTAAGCTTCCCGAAACCCATATGTTAACCATTTGAAGAATGTAGGCTTTATGTAATAATTCTCGATGAAGAAAACCAAGTATAACCAACTTGATGTCAAGTAGAACAACCCAAACCTCGTGTCTTATATCTTGCACTAAAGATGACATCGAACATATACCCAATCATGGTGTATAGGAGACCGCAATCCCTTGACAATAATCACTGAGCACAATAACGTAACTCCTTCAAGTGTTTTGTCATATCATTGTCACATGAACGCACAAACAAGCTATCTTAAAAGTGTAAACAACCACTTTAAGATATAATAAAACACAAACCCAAATAATTCCACTTCATCTTCAAATAGGTGATAAACGCCTTTCTTCGTAATCAACTATGACAATAAGAATGAGCCATAAACCTGTTAAGAACAAAAACCAAAATCCAAACACCATGTGTGTGTGAACCAATCACCTATGTGTGTGTCTCCAAAAACTATAACAATCACCATGCTCGACTTCCCCTCAAGTCCAAAATTCCTCGAGAACCAAAAATCATGTGTTGACCGATATCGAATGATATAAGCAGCGGAAACAATGTATATCGAACAACACTACGTGACCTCCTCCAAAAAAAAATAACACTGTCTCATTCATTGGATAAAAGCCACCGTCCATTCTTGATATAAATAAATCACCATTCCACCAATGGTAATCAACGAGACAATCACATCTACATTTTGTCCAACATCTCCATAAATCTACATAATTTTCATGCTTCCCACTTAGAATATTGGCTTTATCTTTTCATTCGCTCGAACCCATGACAATATCACAAACAATATACTCAATAATTATGATATGCATGAACACCGACACCAATGATTATGAAGAAAACAAATCAACCATTAAAGAAACCTCGCTCATCGCATGACCAATAAGATAGAAGAATGGCAAGTAAATTCACCAACCTATGTTAAAACGTCAACTCAGAATAAAGAAATTTTACAAAGACACCAATGCCTTGTCGATCACAAACCCTCCAAATTACTACTCATAAATAAACCTTGAAAGCGGTGATAACAATAGTAATGTAGCAAGGTAATCGACAACGAGCAAAGGAAACGGATAAGGTACGAGTTCTAGCAAGGGAAACGATAAACACTAGCGGTGGTAACGAGATAGCTTGGCAAAGGAAACAATCGCTCAAGCGTGTAATCGATAACACTAGCAAAGGGTATCGATATGCTAGTAGTAGGAACACAATAAACCATCTCGATAGCGATGCATCGTGACCATAAGCACAAAATATTTAACCATTCGAACAGTACAAGATGATATTCGAACAAGATGATTAGCAATATGTATAGCAATGGGCCATCCCATGTGATAGTATTCTCAACCAATCAATTCATAATATCACAACATGCACTAGTAGCGGATCGCAAATTTGTAGCACTTGTTCCATCGAAAACGAATAGAATATTAAATGTATGAGACCAACATACTATCACTTACAAATAGCCTTCTTATTAAATGAATGTCATGATCATTAAAAGTACGAGGTAATGAAGAAAGCATCACCCATGAATTAATTGAATGCACCAATAAACAAACCCTAAAATTCAAATTAATACCTCCTTCAAGACCAACTTAGACAATAATAACTTTCGTGATAAAAACTCGGATCGACGATCCCTTTGGTGGAAAGTTAGATGAGTATATAGAGAACGCCCACCTAGAATTTCAAATTCGATCCAACGGTTAACGAAAAAGTTATACCTGTTTGAAAACTGACCTGCGGAAGCATTACGAAAATTTTTCAGAATCGAATTTTTCTTCTTTTCGCCATCTTCTTCGAGAAACCTTGTCGAAATCCTAGATATCAAGAGCCACCCGCTCTGATACCACATGTTAGAATCGATGCTCTAGGTTTATTAGACCTTATCTAGGATAATCAATAAGCACAAATAACAATGAACAACAATATGTATGCACAACGGAATAATCAAACTATCATTGTTATTATTAAGGTTTCTTCACATCATCATGTGTTCTACAAAACACATCTACAAATTTCAATCCTAGACGATCAACTCTAAGACGGTTACAATCTAACAGGATCAATGATCCTTGAGGCTAAACACTATATTTCGACATTCACCAAAACCCTAGGCACCCCACTGGGTTTTCCCACACACACCTCTTTGGTGTTTTACATCTTGACACATATAAACCTAATTCTGTATCTCTTTATATAATAGAGATACTAGGGTTACAAATGACTATAAGGGACTAGATAATAAATACTTCTTTGCCAAGTAGGTCCCTTGTCTTTCTTTGTCTTCAATAGTCCTTCATCTTTCATGTACTTTGTCTTATCAACTTTAAATATAGTTCCCAACAATACTGGATACGGACCAAGAGATAACTTTGATCATATGGTAATGAAGACAATAACGAAGCAAGAATACAATTACGGGAAATTTTCAAAACGGAGATTGGAAAGAGAAGTCAAGCATGTAGGGTTGAGAAAATTAAAAGTGTATTTGAAACCAATACCGGAACAATATTGAGAAAAGATTCTTGACCACATCAAAGAATCAAGAGAGCGCGACGATAGGATAGAAAAGATGATGAAAGCATTCGTGGATAATATAGTCTCTTCTATTAAAACTCACGATGATAGGATAAAAGATTAGAGAAAAGTGTTAGTCCATGTTCAAGCCATCTCGATTACCTAGCACTCGGGAGGAAGAAGTTGTCCACACGGTGAGACTATCCTCGAAGAACCTTTGACCTTTTAGAAAAGGTTGCGACGGATCGGCATGGAGAAACAATCATTTTGGACCAAACTTTGCCGGTAAACCCTCCTAATGATACTAATCGTCATGATACTACGCGAATTAAGTTATGATGAGACTATTCGCCTCAACGAAAGATGCTCACTGCTTTGAGGAACGAGCTACCACAAAAGGAAAAAGATCCGTGATGCTTTACTCTCCTTGCTATATCGGGAGCCTAAACATGTGTAACGCCCGCGCATCTTGGAGCTAGTATTAGTATAATGCCTCATTCGATGTTTTTACGAATGGAATTGGCAACTTAAAACCGCCAAGATGAAAATTGAAATGGCCGATCGATCCATGCAATCACCATTAGGAATTGTTGAAAATGTATTAGTGAAGATAAAGAGATTCCTTTTCCCAAGAGATTTTGTGATTCTTGATATCCCGTAAGACAACATGATACCGCTATTTTAGGAAGACCCATGCTTACTCTATCGCCACACTAAAGTGGATGTCTTTGTCGAAAATTAACTCGAATCTAATGGATAGATCGCCACATTCGGACCTAATGAACATTTGTCCACCCCGAGAAAGTGAGTGCAATTGACCCAAGAGGGAATTTTGGTGAAGCTTTAGAAAATTTCTTAGCGACCCCTGATCCCGGAGAGGTTGACTTGGGAAGGATTTTGATGTTTTCGTGAATTTTGAGGAAGAAGATAACTTAGGATTAAGTGCTTAAGACCTCTCTAGTGATGTCGAGATGACCCATTGGCAAGACAACTCGAAAAACTTTCTTGCAATCGGACCAACCGCAGCTTTTATGAGATGGGGCACGATCCATCATAGGAATCCCCACTATCTCAAGATCTCATGCAAAATTGGGTTCATTGATTTTCACCCATTTATCGACACATATTCCCAACAACATTATCTCTAAGGAATGCTACAACCAAAGTTATGGAAAAGGAGCTTGATTACAAAGGAAACAACTTCCTGGATAGCAACAAATATATGAGTTTTGTAGGAACACACTGCTTCTAGTCGACTTTGTGGTTTTGGATGATGTTAGCGAATTCGTGGCGGATGGGTGACTAATGTGATTTTCGTAAAACCCTTTAAAGAAATATTTGGGCTTGATAAAACGAGAAGGAAGGACCGGTTTGGCTAAAGATTGGCGATGATAAAACTATTTTCAAAATGCCATGGATCGCCAAAAACTTTAAAATTGGACTAAAAGACAGCTTGAGTTATGCTAGACCGCTTGGTATTAGTGATGAAGATAAGGCCAAAGGTTTTGATCACCCCTACCAAAAGATCAAAAATTTTACTTAGGGTGTTTAGAACTTGGAGAAGGATACAAACGGATGAGAATTTGATCACCGGCTTCAACATGGAGATTTCCCACCCATGAGATGACGGACAAACACTGAAGCCCATGGCTCGAGTCTAACTTAAAGACTCATTAATAAAGAAAAGTGCTCTTTCGGGAGACAACACGAATTATCCCTTTATTTTGTTTTTATTTCATTTCATTGGTTTTGTGTTTCTAACCATTTTGCAGAAAAATGAAGTAATTATTGCCGCAGCTTGTCGATTCGACCATAGTTACTACAGAACTCATCTTGGTGATTACGCCAGAACCAACATTTTAGCAAAGAAATTTTGTCGCAGATACAATTACGGCGTAATACCATCTCGGGTTACGCCAGAACTATTTGCTTCACAAATCATACCAGTTTTGCCGATTCTGGCAGAACTCTTTCATAGGAGTTACGACGTAACTCTCTCATTCTCTAATTCTTTATTTTAAAACACATTAACCTTGTATTAGTTTTTAAATGAACTTTGTGGGTGTGTTCCTCAGAAACCCTCACGAGACTTCACTCGTCCACTGGGACACCAAGTGGTTTAAAGGCTTGTTGCATTCGCTAAATGCAACCGTGATTCCTACGAAGTGAGTTAGGTTTGTTTTTCATTTTTTAGAATTATGCCAATGGTATTGTGATTTCACGGATTAAAGTTTGTTCATGACGCTTAAACGAAGGCACGATCCTTTCTCGTGGGCCTTCTTCTTTATGGAGCAAATTTCGTAAGTTCTCGCTTAATTCTACCTTTCTTCACCTTTATTTTAATGCCTAGTACAAAAGGGACTTTTACAATTCAAGTGGGGGGCGGGAGTAGAATTATCTCTTGAACTTTATTTCACCCTCACTTTTCTAGTTTATTTTGAAAAATTATGCCACTTTTAAAATTTTGACATGTTTTTCCGAACCTAACTAGATTAGACTTTAGCCGAGCACATACAACCCTTGATATTACATGGTGAGATTAGCCTTATCCGCTTCCAATATTTTACCCCAAATCCACCAAATTATGAATGTGCTTGGTAGCTTGTAAACTTTAGAACTTGGCCTTTGCATCATTTCGAGACCATAGACGAGGTATGTTGAGTTAGCTCGATGTATTTGGACTTTTCGCTTTAGAAGGCATTATTATAGGATTATCACCCAAACAGCCTACCATTGTGAGTCTATCGATTAGTCACCTCGACTTTTCGAATTTCTATGTGAAACCCTTTTGTTGCACTCCCTTTAGTGCAAGATACCCTAGATACACCCTTCCGAGTCATTCCTTTCATTTTGTCACCCCAATATATTGTTTCGTTACACCCTTACACCTTAGCCTACCCTGTAGTCTTTATTTGTAATTGGGAAGTCATCATTTGCCTAAGTTCAAGGTTCGAGTGGAAAGGTTTGGAAATCACGCTTTGAATTTCCATTGTTCATCTCAAGTGTAGTCTTTATTTGTAATTGGGAAGACCACCCGAATTGGGAAGACCCCCCGAATTTCCATTGTTCATCTCAAGTGGGGAGATGTTATGTTATCATGTTATGTGGTGATGACACATCTACCTTGCATTTCATGATCTGGTCTCTAGACTTCTAAGCTTGAACTTTGGGCGGACGGTAAGTGGTGATGACTTAGTTGTAGATATAGACTACCTGCTTGTTTTTCATTTTAAACCAATTATATATCCCATGTCTTATCCTACCCTTTAGTCATGAAGCGTGTCTAGGTGATGCAACGAGCAATCTTTGGTGTCTTGGCCATGGATTTGGTCATGTATCATTGATTTTGTCCACTTCACGCGACATGTTAGTTATGACGAGTCACCCTTAACCTTTGTCGTGTCTACCCATATTGCCTTCGAGAATTGTTTAGCCCTTAACTCTAGTGGTGGAGATTTGTGTAACCGCCAAGCTTATGATAGAATACATGCTATGATTGTGCGATTGAGTGATTACCCGAAATTGACACTTAGAATAGTTGAGAGATTCGAGTGTTTGTTCCCTTCGTGAGGTGTTCGCTTTGTTTTATTCTAGCATAAGGGATTTGTAAACTCATATTTTCCAAGTTTTGGGAGATATCTTTTAGGAATCTATCTAATAAGGTCTACTTGAGGGCAAGTAGAGTTCAAGTGGGGATATTTGATAACATCAAATAGTCCCGAATATTAAGTGTCAATTTCCCGTTAATGCTCGTTATTTATATCATTTATATGGATTTACGCTTGTTTTCTATTGTTTTACACTTTCGTGTAAATTATGAGCATTGGAGTTAAAGAGACGCGGAAATGGAAACGTTACTAAAGATTTATCACAAGATGCTTATTTTGAAGAAGTTACGGCGAACTCATCTCTTACATTACGCCGTAACTATTGCGTGACCCGTAAGTCCAACTTATCAAGAGGTTACGGCGTAACTCCTCCCAAAGGTTACGACGTAACTCCATTAGGTCAATCGAGGATCCACGCCGCCGATACTTACGCCAGTAATCACCGCATCACTTACGACGTAACCGAGTTTATTGAAGACTACGGCGTAACCACTTATAAGGTTACGCCGAACTAGCGTGCATCTAATGCACCACGGAGAAATAGAAGGTTATGGCGAACTCATCTATTGGTTACTCCGTAACCTGCACTGCCTATAAATACCCCACGAATTCCAAAGATTTCAAAGCATCCCATTCCACACACAACACTGAGAACGTGGGAAAAGCTCAAGGAGGTCTAGGAAGCATACGGAGTTGTTTCAAGGAGAAGTCACACCATTACGATAAGCTTTAGAGTTTATTATTTCTTTTACTTTCAATTCATGTATTTCGTACATTTAAATATTGAATTGATGTGCATGATTAATATGAGCTGCTAAGCACCCTTTGGTGCTAGCCTAGTTATGATTCCTTAATTGTTTTGTTTGCGTTTACCTTTACTCCGCATAATTATTTCTAAGTGTATGCATGCATAGTTCTTTGGTAGTCACCCTTGGTTCGGTAGTTTTGAATAGCGATAGAGGCCAATTGCCTAGGAGATATGACCAACCGACCCTAGGTGAGCGGATCGAGACGGGAAGGGTAAGATATGATCAACCCACGACCCTTTACTTGTGCGATTTGACCAACCGATCACCTATCGCTTGGATGAACTTAAGAATCGGGGTGTAGTGTCTAAGTTCCTAATGGTCGGGCACTCACTATTTAGAATCTAGCATGTAGCGGTGCTTAATGACTCGGCTTAGGGACCGAAACAACAGACTTATGACGGCACTTTGATTTCTCCTGTGGTGGCATCTTTGCCGATAGGTTAGGCGAATTGACCAAATGTCTTGCCTCTCGAATTTAACCCCACCAAGTAATTGGAAGTAGGTAGACATAGACATAACTAGTTAGGAGGATTAACTAGGTTAGCACCACTATTCCTCTATTGATTTCCTTCTATCATTTATTTGCTTTTATATTCCAGTTTATTTGCTTTCAAACCATTATATTCTCGTGACAATTAGACTTAGTAATTATCCCACACATAGCTCTTGGGACGACCTCGACTTTACCATTTACTACACTACACACGACCGGGTCCACTGCCCGTTAGTGCATTAGGGTAGACCATAGGTATAGCGAAACACTATAAATATTAAGACCTGGTCAGTAAAACCTGCATCAACTTTATTTGTTTTGTTATCATCAAATAGGGGAAGATTGTTGGGTTTATTGATTTGATGAAACAAAACAAGAAGAATGAAACAAGAAGGACTCAAAGTGACAAAGAAGAAATCTACAAAAAGATGGAAGGACTTGCTTGCAAAAGAAGATTTATTATTTAGTCCTTCGTAGTATCTTGTAAACCCTAATCCTCTAATATATAAAGAGGACATGGGGTGTAGGTTTTATATATAAGTCTTCCATAATGTAGTCTAAAGGTGTGTGTGTGTGTGTGTAACCTAGGGCGTGTAGTTTATTGTAAACGCCTAGGTTAGTTGTTTACCTCCAAGATCAAGAAGGCTTTAATCCACATTACATTTAGGTAACACGTATTATTCGATCAAATAATATTTGGAGGAGATGGTGAAAGAAAACCTTGTGTCAATAATAATGATGTTTTGATTTATTCCGATGTGCATCTTATTGTTATCATTGTTATTGTTAAACCCTAGATGCTCAAAACGATCTCAAGGAGTCTATCAAACTCCACACATGAATTGGCTTTGGCACAAAAGACTGTCCCATTTAAACTTCAAAAACATAAACAACCTTGCCAAACAAAACAAAGTTCTTGGCCTACCATCCCTTGTGTTTTCAAAGGATAAACCATGCGCAGCCTGTGAAAAATGAAAACATCACAGAGCTTCATTTAAACCAAAACAAAATTTCTCAATCAAAAGCTGCCTTCATCTCCTTCACATGGATCTTTTTGGACTTGTCAGTCCTAGATTTATTCAGCATGAGAAGTACACCCTGGTCATTGTTGATGAATTTTCAAGATATACATGGGTATACTCCTCACTAAAAAGAGTCAGGCAGCTGAAACAATCATGTCCTTCATCAGGAAGACTGAGAATTAAAATGACATCAATGTCAAACAAATTCGTACTGACAATGGTACTAAATTTAGAAATCATGAGCTTGAGTGTTTCTGTGATGAAAATGGAATATCCCAAAATTTCTCATCTCCCTATACCCTTGAACAAAATGGGGTAGCTGAAAGGAAGAACATAACACTCATTGAGGTCAAAGAACCATGTTAAATGGTTCAATGCTGTCTAAGCATTTCTTGTCTGAAGCAGTCAAAACGTCATTATACAAAAAAACAAGCGCTTATTATCAAAAGACATAACAAAACACCCTATGAGATCTTCAAAGGAAGACTCCCTGACATAAGCTATTTCCATGTATTTGGATTTCCTATGTTCATTTACAATCACAAAGACCACTTGGGCAAATTTGATGCCAAAGCTGATGATGGTTATTTTTTAGGTTACTCACTAATATCTAAAGCATTCAGGGTGTTCAACACCAGAAGACTACAAGTTGAGAAAACCTTTCATATAACCTTTGATGAAAGTACAGAGGCAGTCAGTTATTCAAAAACCTTTGTGGAAGAAATAGGAATTGATGACTCATGATATCCTCCTGATGAATATCATCCCGAAAGCAATTCCTCTACTTAGTATCAGGCCGATGCTGATGTTTCTTACTACATCATTCCTCACAATCTTCCCCAACCAACTATCAGTGAATTCATTGATACTCAACAAGTCCCCAATATGACGATCACATCGAACAAAATGTTCAAGAACCCGAGATTCCACTGCTCAAACCGAACTAGTTGAAACCCAAACCCCGTTGAATCTCAAGCAACCATCAATGAATCACTAGCTCATCAAGTTGTTCCTCAAACCCTTGAAACCTCAACAAGCTCATATCCCGCACCTCAAGATAAATGGATAAGGTATCGTGACATTGAACTTGTTAACATTATTGGAGAACCCATCACGCCTCCACCAATGACTTTTTTGTGCCTCGTGACATTGAACTTGTTAACATTGAAGGTATGCTCACTAGAAGCATGGTCGCTAAGTTAATCACGCCTCACCAATGATTGTTTTTTTTGTTGATTTTCTCTCTGATGTTGAACCAAAATCACTCAAAGAAGCCCTAAAATACCCAAGTTGGGTACAAGCCATGCAAGCTGAACTGGAACAATTTGACATAAACAAATTTATGACTTTAGTCAAATGTCCCAAAGATGTTCTAGTCATTGGCATGAAATGGGTCTTCAAGAACAAGACTGATGAAAATGGAATAGTCATTAAGAACAAAGCTATACTTGTTGCCAAATGATACAATCAACAAGAAGGAATTGACTATGAAGAAACATTTGCTCTTGTTGCTAGAATGGAAGCCATTAGAATCTTCTTTGCATATGCAACATACATGATCTTCAAAGTATACCAAATGGATGTCAAAAGTGCATTTCTTAATGGTAAATTCCGTGAGGAAGTTTATGTCCAACAACCCCTCGATTTGAAAGCAATAAGTTTCGACCATGTATGAAAGCATCAGAACCGCAGCAATCCGGAAGAAGTCAAAAGTCAAAGTACCGCTAAAACAAAGTCAAAGTACCGCACTACTAAGTCAAAGTACCGCAAGAACACAAGAATCAAGATATATTCGCTTATGGAAAGTATTGTATTCTATGTTTAGATTACTTGTCGACAAGAATACAAATTGTAAACCGACTAGGATATCCTCGAGTCTATAAAAGGACTCCTAGATTGGCATTAGAGATACGATTTAGAGAACGGGTTATTTAGTGTTTTAAAGAGAAATCGATAATCTTAGAGTTGTTTAGAGTATCCGCATAATAAGCGATTTAGAGTTTATAATAAAAGTTATTCTTCTTAGCTTTGTTAAGTAAATTCGCTGCACTTGATAAAGATTGCTCAAGGTTCTTTGTTAATAACTTAGGATTTATCCGAGTTTATTAAACCTTAACAAGCTAGTTAAGTTAGTTTGATTAAAGTATATCGATCCAACAAGTGGTATCGTAGCTTGTGTGGAAACTCGACTAGAAGAAACTTACTTCAACAATATTCAAGATGTCGAATGAAGTCGCTCCACCACCCTCAATCACCTCACCTAATTCCAATAATCAAGAAGGGAGAATATGATCTCGGTGCATGAAGATGAGGCAAGATATTGCCATTACGCACCATGCTCTATGGAATGTAATTGTGAATGGAATGAAGTAGTTCGTAACCCATTCATGTTCCCCGGACAACCAATAGCACCAAAGGCGCCTACCAAAGAAGAACCCTAAGGAATCAAGAAAAGGCACTAAACATTCTTTATCTCGCCATTCCGTATGGTCATCTTCTCAAATTTCATGATGCTAAAGATGCTAAGCACTGGGCGCTTCTCAAGACCAGATTTGAGGAATGAAGCCTCAAGAAGATGCATGTAAATTTGTCAAGCAACACTTGAAACTTTCACAACAGAAAGAGAGAATCTTGATGTCGCATATGATAGGTTTCAAAATCTCCTCAACATGTTGGAGTTATACAAGGCGTATGTCACTGAGGATGCTAATTTGAAGTTTCTAAGGAGTTTGCCGCTCACATGGCATGTGATTGCTACTATGATCGTGAGGACAACAAGGATTGATGTCATGGACTTTGATGATCTCTATCATCAATCAAGGTGTATGAGCATGAGATGAGTGGTCAAACAAATTCTAAGTCTCACAAGATGGCTTTTCTATCATCTCGAAAGAAGGCAAGATTTCAAAAGTACCGCTTCTCCTCAAAGCATCTGTTTCTCAAAGCACTGCTTATAACCCCTTCATATGCTCAAGCAGCCCCATCACCTACCACTTTGCACTCGATGAAGTTGTGTGCTCTTCTTTGCACAACAAGCCGCTTTACTCTCCACTTATAAAGAGGATCTAGCACATCAAGAAGATGCACTTGAAGAAATTGATATCGTGGCAAGTTGCTATGATCAATGCAAGGATCAAAAAGTATATGAAGAAGACAGCAAAAGTATTGATTTCAAACCAAAACAAGGAATAACTTTGACAAATCACAAATTGAATGCTTCAATTGTCAAAAGACCGGTCACTTTGCAAGTGGAGTGCAGTTTGCTAAATATCAAGCAAATGTAATATCCGAGAAGCCAAAACTTGAGCTAAAAGAAATTCCAATTACTAAAACAAAGGCCTTGGTTGCTCAAGAGAAGTTATCGGTTGACCGAGTGAAGAGTTTGATGATGAACCAATGACTTCTCGTATGGTAGCAATGGAAGATGCAATTGAAGACACAAAGGAAGCATTGGATTGGAGCAATCGCTTTGATAAAGAATCAACATGCCGCTTTAGAATCAATGATGGCTTTGGAGGATTCGACCGAGCAAAGAAAGTGAAGATGATCCTGTTCTTCTTGCTATGGTGGCTACTTCACCAACTCGCCTCCTATCTCTCGAGGTATGCTCAAACCTATGAGTTTTATCTAAAATTACTTAACAGTTATGTGATTGAAAGAGATAATTGTGTTAAGGCTAGGTCCGAGGTAGCGTGTTATCAAATCACTTTAGAGTCTATGGAAGCCAAAATATTTACTCATGAAAATAATGAAATGGCTCATGGAAAATATGAACAACAGGATTACCGCTAAAACTTAGTGAATGGAAACTAAACAGAAATTGTCAAATTGAGAAATTGACTAAGGAAAGAGATGAATTGTTAGCTAAGTTTGTCGCTTGGGAGAGTCCGTCTCGTCCCATGTTACTTATGTTGAAAACCAAAGAAGGGCTTACATTAGAACAGCTTAGGATTTAGAATGGACTTTAGTAACATAGATGATAAACAACCTAGTGATCGTGGATGATGATTTTGAGGACATAACCACTAGTGATGATGAACTCATTAACTATGTAGATTCATCTAGTAATGAGGGCTCATTAAGTGAACCACCTCCTGAGTATAAGAAAGACAATGGTTATCATGTTGTTCCCCATCCCACCGGTATTCATCAACCCTCTAGGCCCCGATGTTTCTCGCTTTGGAGTAGACAGCCTAGAGTTTAGGAAGAAGCTTGTTGCTCAATCTAGGTCCGAAAACACAAAGAAGTCATAAAAATAATGTTCAAAATCCAAGAAGACTTTAAATCAAAGTATCGCTCCACAAGCAGACTTTCTCGCAAAACCTTTTCAAAACAAGATCGCTAAACCTTTGGGGATAACTTTGGTCAAAACAGTTTTATCATTCACCAAGCGGTAATAATTTTGGGCATAGACATAGAAGAAATCACTTTGGACATATGGGTCAAAACTCGTGTTTTTGTGTTATAGTCCTAATCACTTAATCAAAGATTGTGATCGACACTCGTAATACCTTAGCAAATTTCCAAAGAATGATCTCGCTAACAACACACCTAGAGAGCACAAACCGCTTGAATAATTCAAATAGGGTTAATCACGTAAACTTCACACCGCATCATAGATACCCACATCGTAGAAGACCTTTTCAAAATCTTCAAGATCTCACAAGATTTTCCAAAGCACCGTCACCAAAACAAGGTAATCGATCATACTATTTGGAATAGGAATCCTAGGAGATCTCACTATCAACCTAGAAGGTATTACAATACACATAGGGGATCTAGATCATCGAACCACGTGTTAAACCAGAATGGGTTAAGAGGAAGGTAACGCTGAGGACATACAGACTTTCAACAAAAAGTGAATCGATGTTTTTGTGATACAAGAAAATGCTAATAACTGTAAAAGAGATTTATGTTGAAAACCGTAAAGTTTTGAAAATCCACATGTTAAAGATCATAAGATAATTTTGGATCATCATTTGAAAGATAGTGGAATAACATACTCAAAGAATTTGAGTTTGTAACTCCACAAGGGAACACAAGTCAAGAATGGTCAGTTCCTAAAATCACTAACTCTTTTCTTTGTGTGCGGGGCAACCTGTAAGAGGAGCTTAAAGATCATCTAATTGTGGATAGTGGTTGCTTTGAAGTATGACAGAGACAAAGATATCCTGTCTGATTTTAGAAATATTAGTGGAGGAAGAGTTGCATTTGGGAATGATCCCAATGGAGGAAAGATTACCGCAAAGGAACTATCAAAGCAGGCTTATTGACTTTGAGAATGTTAGATATGTGAAGGAGCTTAAATTCAACTTGCTCCCGCCTCTCAAATTTGTGATAAAAGCATCCCGTGTTATTCACCGACACGTAATGTCTCATCCTTTCCTCCTCGACTTTAAACCCGTTGATGATGACTTGGTAGTACTTAGAGTACCAAGGACAAATGATGTGTATAGTTTAGACATGAAAAGTCTACATTCCTATGGAAGAGCCACATGTTTGGTGGCTAAAGCAACATCCTAAGAAGCACATCAATGGCATAGAAGATTGGGCCATGTTAATTTCAAGAATATCAACAAACCGGTCAAAGGCAATCTAGTTAGAGGTTTACCTTCAAAGACTTACAAGAATGATCAATCATGCTTGGCATGCAAGAAGGTAACAACACAAAGCTTCCTGCAAGAAGCTTGAGGAAAGAACTATTAGAGAACCATTGAGTCATATATATGGATTTATTCGACCGTCTCGTGGCAAGTTTAAATAAGAAAAGTATTGTTTGTTGTTACAGATGACCGCAGAGATTCAGCTTGGGTTTTCTTTTGGGTTTTAAGGATGATACTTTTGATGCTATTCGACTCTCATAATAGCTCTTGAAAATTAATCGAGACTCAAGGTTAGAGGTATTAGATGTGATAATGGGACCGAGTTCAAGAACAAGCCTATGGATGACTTTTGTGCAAATAAAGGAATCAAGAGGGAGTTTAGTATTGCTAAAACACCACAAAGAAATGGTGTTGCAGAGGAAGAGTAGGACTTTGATTGAAGCAAGAAGGACAATGCTAGCGATTCCCATCTCCCTATTCAATTTTGGGCGTGTCGTGGCATCGCATGCTATGTACTTAATGAGTCTCGCCACCAAACCACGATGAAGACACCCTATGAATTGCGATGGGCAATAAACCCAACATTCGATTTATGAAGCCTTTTGGATGCCCTCTCACAATTTTAAATACTATTGATAACTGGGAAGTTTGATGGCAAGTCCGAAGAAGGATACTTATTGGGTTATTGCACTAACAAGAAGGCTTTAGAGTTTACAACAGAGTTACTAAGAAGGTTCAAGATTGTCTTCATGTTGAATTTTAGAAGATCAAGACAATGAGAAAGGTAAAGCTCCGATTGGATGTTTGATCTCGAGGTTCTAACTCCTTCAATGAATTATGTTCCCGTTAGAGAAGAAAATCAACCTATGCACAATGGAGAAGATTTACAATATGTTGTTCATGGAGTTCATATTAGACCCGATGTCGCTCCTCGATGAAGATCCCGAAGTCCAAAACAGCATCGATGTTCCCAAGCAAAGTACCGATTCTCCAAAACAGCATCTGTTGCACCACAATCCTCATTATCTCACGAGGATCAATCTATTCAAGAGGAACTTAATCGATGCTTCTTCAAGATGTATTAGCACATTCTTACATCGATGAACAAAGGAGAGCTTATGAAGAGGCAAAGAAGAAGAACAAGACTACGTAGTACTCTCACAAGATTTCGACAAGATTTTCAACCAAAGTATCATTGCTACTGCTGACAAAGACTTTAGATGATTTGGATGATCCTACCATGCCCGGATTAGAAGAAACTCATGATGAGCTTGAAGATGAAGGTATTTTCTCGATTCCAATGAAGGTGCCGATTATACTAACTTGATGATGCATATGGAGTTCCACAGCTCCAATCTTACGGATTCATAAGAATCATCCAACCGATCAAATCATTGGTCCATCTACTGGAGTCATAGACAAGACTTTGTTTATCAAGAGAGACAAGAAGGATATCATGTTAGTTCAAGTTTATGTTGATGATATCATCTTGGGGCTACCAAACAGCCTATGGTTAAGGAGTTTGAGCACCGATGCGTAAGGAATTTCAAATGAGTTCAATGGGAGAGTTAACTTTCTTTTGGGACTTCGTGTTAAGCAACAAAGGAAGGAATTTTTATCACCAAGACAAGTATGTTAACAAATACTTAAGAAGTTTAATTTTGATGATATGAAGGTCAAGCATTACACCTATTAAATCTATCAATTCATTGGGCAAAGATGAAGATGGACACTGCTGAAGTCAAGTTATACAGATCAATGATTGGCTCTTATGTATCTTATCGCATCAAGGCCCGATATCATGTTTGCGCTTGTTTATGTGCAAGATATCAAGTCTCACCAAAGATTTCTCACATGAATGCAGAAAGAGAATCTTCGTTATTTAAAACAACAACCTAAGTCAGTTGTGGTATCCAAAAGAGTCACCTTTTCACTTAGAAGCTTTTTCGTATAGTGATTATGCAGTGATAATTATGATAGAAGATCAACAACTCGTGGATGCCAATATCTGGAAGAAGGTTAGTCTCCGGCAATGCAAGAAGCAGACAATTGCCGCAACATCATCCACAAGTCAATATGTAGTCCCGTAAGTTGTTGTGGACAAGTTTTATGGATGCGTAATCAACTCTTGACTATGGGTTCAATTTCAAAAATACTCCTATCAATATTGATAATGAGAGTACCATTTGTATTGTGAAGAATCCTATTTATCATTCCAAGACCAAGCACATTCAGATTAGGCATCATTTTATTAGAGATTGTTATGAGCATGTGCTCATTAATGTTGTTAAGGTTCACACAGATGACAATGTAGCCGATTTACTCACCAAAGGCTTTGATGTTTCAAGATTCAATCACTTGGTGGTGAGTATTGGTATGATTAACTACTAAGCTATATTCGAGGGAAGACTATAAGGTGTTAGTATAGTCCCTGTATTGCTCGAGGGAGGATAATTATGTATACTTAGTTTTTATGGAGGAATTTGGCAAAGCATCGCTTTTCCCGAAAGACCGCTTGAAAGTACCGCTTTGGGAAAGCATCGTATGTTGGAAAGTACCGCTTGTCGATTAAAGTATTGTTCCAACGGTTATATTGAGGGCAATTAATGCTAACGTTGTTTTATTTTGGGCGTTGATTTTCAAATCTCACCTATAAATAACTACTTTCCGATTTCTTATATTCATCCATTAGCATCGCTTCCATAATTCTCTCATTCTTATTCGTGATTTAAACTCTTATTGTGCTTACATAATCACCAATGGCGAATCGACTCATGCTTCAAAGCACAATATGGTAGCAAATTTAGACAAGACCGACGATAATGAGGCGTTTCATGATATTATTGATTATCTAACTGGTCGCCAATCGCTTATGCTCTTTAGTCGAGCTTGATATTATCGCACCATGGATTCAAGAATTTCGGGATAATGCACGAGATAATATGGAAGAAGATGAATACTATATTAGATCCACAGCTATGGTTTTGTCCTCAATGGAAGTTTTAATACATGTGTTGTTACATTGTATTAGTGCTAAAAGTACTTTTGGGAGCAATTGGCCTAATATTGCATCCGCTATGCGGGATTAGCTACGATCGTGTTTTTAATTTTTCAAGGCTAATTTTGATGGCATGCTTTCTCACATTAATCATGGATCAAAATGGTTAATGTATCCCAGATTTGTACAAGTTTTTCTAGAACAAACAACTTGATGATGTTCCTAAGCCTACAGATTTATTACCTGCTATTGTTCAACAATCAAAGATTTTTACTTTTATGGCTCGAAGAAGTGATTTATTTAGTGGTCCAGATACACCATTAACTCTTTCCATGATGGAAGTTGTACAGCCGAGAGTCGATGTCAAGATGATACAAGACTGTAAGGTATCGCATCCGCAGCATCGCTTCTCCGTAAGGTACCGTGATCCGCAGTACCGCTTCCGTAGGGTACCGCATCTCCATGTGGTAATCGCTTCTCCAAGCCCCGAGGTTCAAGAAGAGGTTGCGTGTTTACCTTTTCCATCTCCATCACGATCTGCTCCTCGCTTCTCAATCGAGGAACATTCACATATTCAAGTGAAGATCCACATACTATACCGTGAAGGTTTATCTTTGGATAATTATGCTTTGACAAGGAGATTGTTGTTGCAAAAGACTACTAAGGTTCAAGCTAAGCGTATAAAGAAATTGAAGATAAAATTTGTATACAAAACTTTTGTCCGCCTTTGATTAAAGAATTTCAGATTGGGTCAAATCAAAGAAGAAAGCACAAAGGCGCCAAAGACATCGTATAATAAAAGGTTCATAAACCATCTTCCGTCAACTTGGGAGGAATCTAGAAGAACATAAATTGAAAGAAGATATGGTTAAAGAGAATGAACTCGAAAGTTCTAAAAGTCCAAGAAAAGATCATTCAAGATAATCGATAAGCAAGATCAAGTTCAAAGCATCACGATAATCAAGGTACCGATCAACAAAGTACCGGTTTTCATGATACTTTCATAAGAGGTAATAACTCCAAGAGTGTTAGATCTTGATGAGGAAGCTGGTCCTTCAACAACTATACATGAAGAAGTTGTTGGTCCCTCAACTGTTTTCCAAAAGGAGGAAGCTATTATCAAATCTATTCATTCTGCAAGTGATGATGAGTTCATTGCTACAATTTTAGGAGATTTATCACAACCAAGAGGAGGAGTTACTATTCGAGATGTACAAGAAGAAGAACAACAAAGAACTTCTCAACCTGCAATTGATCATAAGGATAAAGGAAAGGGTGTTCGTTGAAACTAAGAAGAAAAAGCTAACTTTAGCGTAACAGAAAAGTTCAAGAAGAGTTAAATGCTAAAGATAGAGAAGCTCAGAAGCTCAAGAAGCTCGTAATGTAGAAGCACCAAAAGGTACAAGATGAATTAAATGTCAAGTCGCCGAATCATTACAAACAATTGCTCCTCGTTAGATTTATGCCAAGAAGACTTAATAAAGAGCTTGGTATTTGAAACTCGAGTGGTAGATTTTGATTACTCTCTTCTACTTATATAATGTGGTGAAAGCTTATTTTGAACATAATCCATTAGAAGGGATTGGTTTAGTTTTACATGGTGATCTCATAACTATATGGGAAATCAAGAAGAGAGCATTTGTGATATTTGGAAGAATCAAGAAAGCTGGAAATTGTTTGTCGGAGATTCTTTCAAGAGTCCGAGTTCATGTTTTAGAGTCGAAAATTGATACATGTTTGCGAAAGAAGATACCCTCTCACAGAGAGCTCATTCAAAACAAAAATTTAAGTAATAAATATTTTGAAATAAAGGTAGGTTTTGTGAGATAACATCAATAGATCAATCCACCATGGTTACAAAAGGATTGACTAATCCATGAGCAAACGCTCTAGTAAAGATATATCAAACTGCTTTTAAGATAGACAACACTTTGTTTATCTATACACACCAAAACATTTGGCTACTCCGTAGACTAAAGGAGTTTTCAATGATTCACCTCTCACAGGATTAACACACCGAAGTGATGAGAATAGTATGCAACTTTAAACCGAATTAATGTCAAATTATCAAAAAGATGTATGTGAAAGAATAATTTAGAGATACTTTGACAAGAATGACATCATGTTTGGCAAACTTTTGTTGGATATGAAAGTGTCAAGATATGAAAGCATCAGAACTTGAGAATTTGATGACAAAGAACACAAGAATTTGAAAAGTGAGTTTAGATTACTTGAAGAATACAAATTGGACTAGAGAACTAGATTGGCATTAGAGATACGATTTAGAGAACGGTTATTTACTTTAGAGTTGTTTAGTATCCTAAGCGATTTAGAGTTTATAATAAAAGTTACTTCAATAAAGATTGCAAACAATTTATCCGACAAGCTAGGAATATCCATCATCAAGCTTGACAAAGAACTAAAACAAAATCCAAGAGCTACACTAGAAAAGATCTTTGTTTATCTATAAAGAATGTGATATGATGTCGATCTCATGTTTGATTTGTGCGCTTAGAAACCGATGACAAAGGAATCGAGTTCAAATCAAACAAACCGACAAAGGAATATCCATCAACAGAGAAGTACTCTCTTAAAGAAATATGAGATCTCAAAACTCCCATGGTTCCTCCAAACAACTTAGGATCCGACCTTCAGAAAACCAATGAATGAAACTTTATTTCATGGAGTGATTAGCTCACCGATGTATCTCATCGCCTCAAGGCCCGATATTCAATTTGCGCCCGCATGTGCAAGATATCACCGATCCAAGAGAGTCTCATCTATCGCAACCAAGAGAATCCTCGTGCACCGAAGGTACACCAAACCTGAGCTCTACTATCCCAAGTGTTCAGGCTTTGCCTCAAAGAATACTCATATGAGACTATGCAGGCTGTAACATGGATAGAAAAAGCACCTCAGGCTCTTGCCAATTCCTTAAAGGGAAATTAGTTTGTTAGAGCACTAAGAAACAATAGTCGCGGCTATGTCATCGCAGAATATGTGGCTGCAGTCAGTCACAGCAAATGTACTATGGATGAAAAGTTAACTCAGTGACTATGACATCCATTACAAGATGGTACCCATCTTTTGTGACAACATATGTGCAATTGCCATCTCCAACAACCCAATACTTCATCAACGAACCAAACACATTGACATTAGGTATCATTTCATTAGGGTCATATCATGAAAGGTGATATTGAACTACACCGAATATCAGTTAGCGGATATCTTCACAAAACCCCTAGATGAACCCACTTTCACAAGACTAAAAGCAGAACTTTGGATGTTGAACATTGACTATCAGTCCACTGATTGATCATGTTATACATAGTGTACATATTCACTGAATAATGATCCCTGAACAAAACAAACACCTAAATCAATCTCACTGAATGAGTAAAACTCATTCAGGGTCCCTGACATTTGATGTAGAACACATTAAATGAGTAATTAAATGCTCTAAGTATTCAGTTACTTAATGTCCTAGGTTGATAAACAAGTTAATTTAATATATGAATATATGTTTTTTTACCCTTCTGTCATCCATGTCATGGGCCCCTATATAACTCACCTTATCCCACTTGGCATTAAATGCCTATATACACATCAAATATCCTAAGGATATTTTATTGGTGGCATCACCTCTGCAATAGCACTTTTACTGTGTTGTGCAAATGTTTCACCTAGAAACACGCAAAAAACTGCGGGTACTTGGGTGGTAGCATTTAAGGTAGAATATCAAGCGTTTGTCAAAACCAATTCAAAATTTTCATATGTGTAAAATTAACCCTTTTCACCACTCTATAAATATCCTATTCTTAAACCAAGAAACACACACATAATTTTTTCGAACAAACTCTGTCAAAATCTTTTTTCAAAACTCAAAAACTATGTGTGTTTTCTTCACATCTGTTGATATAAAAACTTATCTTTGCTACACATTAAAAAGTTTTTATTGCAAATCTTTATCATTCTTAAAAAAACATCTAGTAAAACCTCTTTGATCTTGTCATAAAAAAAATCATATTAAAAAATGGCAAGAACTCAAAGCCTTATGTTTGCACCATAGTGGGTAGGAGGTTTGGAAAATGTAGAATCCAAAACAAATAATGTCATAGGCAAATTTGAATACCCTAATGATGTCCTAACCTATAAGAGAATGACGAAGCTTTTATTCAACCACCCACTGAAAAAGACCTTTGAAAATTCACCTTATATATTGTACCAAAACTACCTCAGAGAGTTTTGGGCAACTGCTGTGGCCTTAGACCCGACACCCTCCACTGATGAGAACAGACCAAGACCCTTCAGGGAGTTTCTCATCAAATTTTCAGTCCTAAATGGGGAGAAATAACTTACTTTGGACTATAAAACTTTTTGCTCTTCAACAGGGCTAGACTATAATAATGGAAAATATGTTGAACACCCTGACCCAGCCGTGGTGAAAGCTGAGTTAGCAAAAATTGCTTTTGAGCCAAAGTCACTGGAAAAAACCCCTGTCACCAAGAACTCTTTTCCCGTGACTTGGAAGATCCTGTTCACTTTTGTGATTCATGTTTTAGGCGGGAACCACTCATCCACTGAACATATCAATTATATTCAGTTGATGATGGCATATTGCTTGATGACAGGAACCACTGTTGACAAGAGATCATTTACAGTGATCTCGTAACCAAGCTCCTGAGCAAGTCTAGGGTGAAATACGTTTCATACCCTAGGTTTGTCTCTTATGCTTTTCAAGAGTTACTAGGATGTAATTACACTCAGGACTATAACTTTGGCACTTTACCTGCCGTCCTAAGTGCTTCAAATTTTAGAAGGATCCCATCCTTAGTCCATGATATAGAATTGACGGCCCATATGCTTGCTGTAAACAACCAGAAGGACTTAGTGTCTCCAAACCCTGTTCTTAAAAAGAAAAAAGGTAAGACTCAGACTGGGACTAAAACCAAACCCAAGTCCTAGGGCCCTGAAGCTTCAGGAACACAAGTCAAAAGACCAAAAAGACCCCTGACTGAAAAGACACCCTTGGGTGACCAAGTAACAACACCACCGGTGACAACGAAGGACACTGATACATCATAGTCAATGCCCTTGGTCCCACTTACTATTCCCCAAGATCTAGAGGGAAACATACAACCCATCGGTAGGGGAGCCTTCCACTCAGCCGATGAGACATTCGTTAATCACGCCTTTTGTCCGAGAGCACAAAACTTATCCCAAAGACTTGGGAAACAAAACCCACCGATAGGATCTCACTTCCATCGTCCCTAGTGATAGTACTGGAAACTCCCACCAAGATTTGAAGGGACAAAGACTCGTAGGAACAATACCCCGTCACCGATATGGAACTCACCACCAAACACACAGATCCTCGTGATGACATCGGGAAACACCCATCGTCTCAAGGGTCCTCAAGACAAAGACTAAAGGGACCGTGGAAAACTAGAAGGGGGTTGAATATTTTGCCAATAAAACTTCCTTTAAACTATTTAGATCGACGTATGTCAATCTATTTGAACGTGTGTGTTGGATGTTGATAAACAAGCATATAAAAGCATGTAATAAAAAGATAAGAGTAAGAAGCACAAAACCACAACGCGAGTATTTATAGTGTTTCGGCTACAAGGACACCTTCCTTGCCCTACTCCACTCCCCGAGTCAACTACTCGAGAGTTCGTAAACACTACACCAATCTTCTTATGGCGGAAAAGCCTTCACAACGTCTCCTACCCTTTTTCCGGTGCTAGGCTAACCACCGGGTTCTTTCACTCTAAGGTGAACCACACCTACACAACGTCGCCTACCCTTTATAAGGTACTAGGCTAAGTACCTAGTTCTTTCACACCAAGGTGAACCACACCTACACAACGTCGCCTACCCTTTATAAGGTACTAGGCTAAGTACCTAGTTCTTTCACACCAAGGTGAACCACACCTACACAACATCGCCCACCCTTTATTAGGTACTAGGCTAAGCACCTAGTTCCATTGCAATGGAGGAACTACTACCCAACACTACACCAACGACTAATCCCAAAGGAGATCCACTCCTTTTTACAACATCATCAAGAATATCAATATCCTTGGATCTAGTACTAGTCTATCTTGTACATCGAAACACACCATATCGAATGTACATCTAAGGCACCTTTCACTAATGCCTTTAACTAGATCTTCAAGACATCCTTCACTAATGTCTTGTGTCTTGACTTCTAAGCACCCTTCAATAATGCTTCTAGTCTTGACTTCTAAGCACCTACCACAAGTGCTAATGATGTGGACGATAGATACCCTTCACTAATATCTTCGCCTCGATACTTGAGACACCTTTCACAAATGTCTTCAACACTTCTTAGGAAAAGATAAAAATCATTAATAAGAAGACTTCAAGAGTCTTGATGATGAGGAAGCATGGCAACTCATGGACTTGAGCTTGCTCGGCTTCAAAGGTGGTGATCTCGCCTTTAAGAGGAACCTAGAAGATCACACAAAACAAAACTACAAACATAGATCTCTTGGATCTGAGGTTAGAGAGTTTTCAACTCTAGGGAAAGTATGTTAGAAAGGGTGAGAAACAATAAGAAATGGCTCAAGATTTATAGAGGAAAATTCTACTGTTCTCGAATCCCACGGATCCTTCCACAAGGGATCCGTCTAGCTTAAAGCTAGGGATCCGTAGGACGTTCCCCTTTACCCATGGGTATTTTGGTTATGGGTCATGGGTCATGGGTTGATCCATGGGTCTTTAGCTAGATACAATGTATCTCTTGAGTGCAATGCACCTAGCCATATGGATATGGGTCAAAACCATGGGTTATGGATATTATCCATATATGATATAAGCATGGTGTCATGCAATGGGTTATGGGTCAAGCTCCATGGGTCATGGGCTTTGGGTTTTACCCAACTACATTCAATGTATTTGCCCAATGGGTTATGATACTTAAGTTTCTACCCATTTATATTACCCAATATATTACATACTAGTTATGTGTATATTTTACCCAAATATGTAAACACTAGTTGTTGTACATATGTAATATTAAATCATAGAAACACTTATACTTGTTTTAGTGTTTTATGTGAAAATGTGAATATGTTAGAAACTATTAGTTCAAACCATTTACGTATTCTATTTGTTTCGTTAAAATGATTTTACGTTTGTTATCGACAAAACATTAGAAGATCGTAAAATATAAATAAACGTTTTTACGGCTTATTTGTATTAACAATCTCCCCCTTTTTGTTGATGACAAAACATAAAATTATTTTAAGGAAAAGCTAAAATTGTAAAAGTTTGAATTTGTAGTTTTACTTTCTTCCTCCCTTTTGTCGAAACAAAAGAGCTTCGAAGGAAACTAACACATTGTTTTAGGAAAACATGTGAAGGAAAAAAAATAGAGAGCAAGTAACGGAAAGGGTCTCGCCTTTACCCCCTTGACAAGTCCATCCCTATGTAAGGGCATCAAGAAAGTAATACTAAGCTAGTTTGTTTGCAACTAAAAAGATTTCGCCTAAGTGACGAATGTGCTCCCCTCGAAGATTGCAATTTTGCAAAGGGATGTCAAGAAATGTAATCCTAATATTGCAAGTGATTTGTAATGTATTGCTTTGACGTAAAGCCCCCTAGCTTTAGGATGTCAAAGTCTTCATGCGTAAATTGAATAACTTCAAAACAAAGATTAGAAAACAAGTATAATGCACAATTTCCGCATATGTGATCCAAGTTAGTAGAAAAATAGTTTTCTGTATCACGGTTCCTCCTAGTAGGGATCCGCCTAGGCAATTTCGAGGATCCGTATAGTCAAGATTAATTTCAAAGAATGGTGATATAACAAGTAATGTTATCACAAAGGTGAGATATGAATACAACGTAATCATATACTCGTAAATATAACAAGTAGCATGTAATTTCGCTAATAAAACTAGAGTTATGATATACATGACTCTAAAAACAAACAAAAAAAATACATGACTAGGAATTTCTAGACCAACTATCGCTTGATGCTAGGACACCACTAAAATCTTCTAGCTCAAGTTTTGTTTAGGTCTAATCTCGTCGAAACGTTCGAGGAGATGATAGAACATGAAACGTTGGTCTTCTCGTACTTCATGTATCAAACTTTCCACATGTTGACAATGATAGCAATCTTTGTCATGGCTAGGTAGTGGTGGTGGAAGAAATAAAATGGCTTGATGCGACGAATCAAGTGAAGCGGCTTGTGGAGCTTCAAACGATGGAGGGATTGGTGGAGGCGCATTTGAGAATGGCTCGACCAAGAATGATGGTGGTGGTAGAGAAGTGTCAACTTCCATATGGTCGAGTGGTTGACTTTGATGATTTCTCGTAATCCAAATGGGATTATATGATGGAAACGGCAAAAAGGAAGCCGGAGCTAGTGTTGATTCAACACCTTGATTTTGTGCCATTATTCCTCCTAATGAGGAGAATGTTGTCATGGAGGCGGATGAGATCGCCAAGAGGAAAATCCTCTAAATTGTAGAGATGTGGTGATGATAGTGGAGATGTAAAAGAAATAGCTCTAGGAACCAATGGTGATGGTTTAGTGGAGATTATATTATTTGACCTAGGAGGTACGGTGGTGTTTGGCATAGGTAGTTTTGTGGGTACTATCCTTCCGTGGATTGGTTTGATTGGTTGAGGAGCAATCCTTTCATTTGTTGGCTTGACCGAGATGATTCGGTTGAAGAGATTTCATGTACAACACAAGCAATTTTCTTTGGTGGTTCTTTGGTGGATAAGTTACTACTTGAGTTTTCCTCATGATGAGATGATTTCAAGAAGTTTGTGTGGTTTCTTAAGTGTCGAAAATTAGGATGAAGGTGATGACTATGGAAGTCCTAACCATGTGGTTTATAAAGCAAGAGATTTGGTAAGTGCATTTAAACCTTAAGCCACTAAAATTCATTGGAATGTGATGATTAACATGCACAAGAGTCAACTCCAGAGTTTGTATCGATCTAGGAACTCATTTAAGATGAGATGGAGTGTTTGAGTTAGAGGATGAGCTTGAAATGATTGATTTAGCTAGAGTTGACATAAACTGTCATTCGGATCCTACGGTTCCCTTCTCGTAGGATCCGCCTAGGCTAATCCTAGGGATCCGGCTCTCGTGAGCTATAAAAGAGTGGAAATGATGTTTCTAAGATCTAAGATCTATATCACCTTGAGTGATTCAGTCCTCCCAAGTGTCTTAAATGAAGGGTGCTTAAGTACTTGAAGGTAATGAGTGATGTAGCTAATGATTGCCTTTATGGAAGGAATTGAACTTTCATGAGCACCAATGAATGAACAAGGATGACACTAAAGATTTTGAGAGTGTCAAGTGAAGCTAAATGATCCTAGAGATCGATAGTGACTTAGATAAATCCTTTGGAAAATATCCTAAAGGCTTAAGATGGAAAAACTAGGATTTGATCAATTTTGACCAATTTTGTCGTAAGGATGATTATGATCGATTTTGCTATAAAAGGTTTCCAACGTTTAGATATGAGGGATCATTGTGAAAAGTGATGTGTGAGCTTAAGAGCGGAAGAGTAATGGATTAAAATGAAATGATAGATCTACAAGCATCTTTGGGTGTAATCTAGGTGAGTTTATGTGTGAGTGGGAAGAATCTACTTAATTTGATAAGGACTTAATTTGCCTTAAGACACTATGTTTAGCTTAGTGTGAGGTGTTCTAAGGATATGTTTGATCTACAAGCATCTGTTTTCCGGATCCCACGATTCCCTAGATGTAGGGATCCGTCTAGCACAAACTTTGGGATCCGTCCATCTGCTCAGCAGAACCTTTACTAAAGGTATACAATGATCTTGACAATGCATTATATTCTAAGGTTAGTTTAAAGGGGTTCTAACACTAAGATATCAAATGTAAGATGTTTTATTTCATAAAGGAAATAGGATTACATTGATAAAGCACGAGTACAAGAGGATTGATCCTATTTGAAATACTACTAGGTTCCTCGAGTGTTTTCGCTAGAGGATCATCATGTTGTTGATGAGTGTTGGTGGAATCAAGAATGAAGAAAGTCTTCATGAGAGATATGTTTAGCGGTTCCATCATCTTGTTCACAAGCACGCATAACGACTTTGAAATTGAGAATGAAAGTGCATAACGTTATGATAGAGGCGTGTCAAGAACATTCCATAAGTGGATGAGTTTATTCTTGAGCCTTGAAGATTTACAATTACCTTGTAAGAAGTAGGCGAGATTTTATGATTGTTGTGTTAGCAAACAATACAATATGTGAGCACAACAAGTGGAAGGATTTCTTGATTTCCCTAAGACTCCAAACATTTTCACGTGGGATGAGTGCAAGGGCTTGTACTCTTCTCGGATGTCCCGTGTGAAGATAATGTTTGATCGGAGTAATATGGTCGAGGTTTGCATATTATGCGATCTAAATCTTCCGGGAGGGTATGTGAGAACAATATGGACTATTTTCTTCACGAAGTTGAAGAGAGAATCAAGTGACCAATCTTCGTGAAGGCACATTGTCCATGATTTGAATTCGGAGAATGTGAGCAAAATGCCCAAGGGTTAAAGTAAACTTTTGGTTTTGATATAAAACCAAAGAGATAGAGAGTCAGAACGCCCGAATTCGACAAGGGTAAAGGAATCACAAGTAATGGTGTCATATCAAAGCAAACATAAATATCCAAAAGAAATCTCAACATAAATATTGAAATAATCCAAGTCAAAAGACTTCAATACATTGGTCCCAATGAAAATAAATTCCAAATGAAATGTCTAAAATATAAAGTCCGAATGGCATCATAAGATCAAAACTAAAATCTCTAAGGTAAGTCCACTCAAGACTCATCCCAAAGCAATACCCACCCAATGCTTAGATACCGCGAAAAGAAAAGAAATGCGGTCGAGCTTCAAAAGCCCAAGGAACAAATATACAAGCGAAACGAGAACGAATACGAAATAAAATGAAAGAAAGATAGTGAAATCATAATCATTTCAAAAGATAAATCAGGATAAAAGAATAATTTTTATAGCTAACTACCTCGAGCCCATACACATATGCCATATCATAAACATATTCATAATCACATAAGGCAACATTTTGTAGGGGAGACCTACCAGAGTTATGAAGGACGTGCATGCACGCAGCATCAATCATCAAACACATATAGCATATATGTTAGGAATTAGAAATTCCCAGTATTAAAGAGTCGGTCACCTCAAGAATATGTAATCGTTAGAAAGCTCGTAGTCGTAGTAATTCTTAAGTTTAGTAGTATTTAGATAAGTAACACCGTGGAGGACGGACGGTCTTTACCCATCAGATGCCTCGATCCACACCCAAAGTGTGGCGAGTTATGTAAGACTATAAATACTCTACCTTCCAAGGTAGAGAGTGGAGCTCATAATAATATCTTTCACTTTCTCTCACTAAGTTCCCTAAACCTCTAACTTTCTCTCTAGAATATCACCTTATACGCCACCTTATGCTTATGGTTTGATGTGTATGTGAAAAGTTATATCTTACAATTGGTATCAAGAGCCATGGTTAGATCATATCTTGCACATCTTTGGATTTCTAGTTGTTTTAGGTGGTTTTGAGTTTGAAAAGTTTAGTGGTTTTGCATCATTTGGTTGATTTCTTGTGTTAAAGTTTGAATTTTGTTAGTACTTTTATGTTTAGAATCATCACAAGTGTTTAGGTTTTCATTTGGTTAGCTTGAATCATCTTGGTTGGGTTGTTTTGGATTGAAAAGTGATGTTTATATGGTTTTTCATGCTAGCGACTTAGTTCACGGATAACTTTCTTCATAGCGACTTGCTTCACAAAATTGTAGCGAGTTACGCTTTAAACCCAGCGAGTTAGATCTAGCGAGTTAAAGTACAAGTAGTGGACTCTCCACTCACGAGTAGCGACTGGTGGTAGCGACTTGGTCTCAGAGCGAGTTGCTCTTTAGCGACTTGTATTTCTAGCGACTGGGTAGCTAATTATCGCCAAAATTTTGCTAGCGACTGAGGGTAGCGAGTTACTACTTAGCGACTTGCTTTGTGTCTAGCGACTTGGGACTCTAGCGACTTAGTGGTATAGCGAATTAGTTGTTAGCGACTTGGTTCAAGAATCTGAGCGACTTGGTTGATTTTTCCCACAAAATTTCAAACGGCCATAACTTTTGAACCAGAACTCCGTTTCAGCTTCTACCCATCAAAACGACCGTGAGAACGAGGAGAATGGCACCGAATGAACTAAATGGGTTAACCTTCGAGGTCTAAATCCACTCCGAATGTGGTTATTGAGGTTTTTAAGTTTTTAGACCTAAATTTCGTGAAAACGGGCTTAAACCAATCCGAATCACAACCAAACAACATCTCGCTAATCCTACATACAATCATATGTCCTAACACACAATTGTCTATCATTCCATTCGTCATTGCTTAACGGTTTAGTCTTGATTTTAGTAAAATCCCATGAAAGATTCTATTTCTGCTTAAATCATAGACTTGTAAAATCCTGCATTCTACCACATCATGTCTTACTCTCTCGACCCAAAGATTTCGTAGTGCTTAAATTGTATGATGTCGTGGATAATAATGATAAGGATGCTACATCGAACGATTAAAGATGTTTGAACTAAACAACGAGGATGTGAGATCTTCATGTTCGAGTACAATGAGAATGAATTGCACCGCCATGTAATGCCATGCAAATGGAATGCAAGATTGAGCCCTATCAACTACTTCATCTCGCACCTCATACATTTGTTATCCATAGTCAGGATCGAACATGTAGTGCTCTTTTCCGCCAGACTTACCTACATTGACAAGAAGCTTGTTGTTGAACTTAGAGCATTTAAAGTCGCAACTTACCAATGAAGAAGTTCAAAAGATGGTTCCAAAGCAGCTCTTCAAGTAATCTACAAACAATTTCACCATTCATCGGGAATATTCATTAGACACAATCAACACTTGACCGAATTTCCTTCAAAAACATACCGGAATGGAAATTCAGAATTCATTGAGACATTTATCCAACTCATGGATAACATGAAAAGTTCATTGAAGAATCTGCACAAAAGAATGAAGACGTGAAGGTGTGTCGTGCGCTTGAAAGAGTGTTGTGATAAGTTGGGTAATGTATCCGTGAAGAATCGGTGGTGTTGAATGCGTAATGTTAGAGAAAACAAATAATGATGAGTCGACAATGCTAAAATAGAATCTTCCCGCTCATGTCCACAAGAGAGAGGTGCACCACCACAACCCGTGCAAGCTAATGCAAAGGAACGCTACATGGAAGCTTCGGATGTACCTAAGATAGAGATGCACCGCCACAACCTCCGCAGCACGCTAATGCAGAGGAAACTTGCATGAAAGTTTCGCAGCACCTAGGTATGCATCTTCTTCTCAAAATGATGATTATGGATTGCATGAGTACACTACATTTGTGCCTGATGATTCCTTGACCACCGAACTCAATACCTATAAGGATCAAGTTGCCATATACGAACAACGTGCTAAGTTTGAACTTACCACTCGTGAGCGGTGAGATGGATATCCAAATGCGTACAATTATTAGAAAAAGTAATTTTAGAGAAGAAGTATTAAAACAAGAGTTAAACTCCTTACAAGAAAAGCTTTCCAAAACCGCTAAGCAAAACACGAACTTCAAGAAAATGTTAAAATGCTTAAGCAAGAATTCAAGGCTAAGGAATCAAAACTTTTGAATGATTTTTCCAATCTAAAACTTTGAAAAACAAGCTTGAAAATAAGTTGTACGTATAAGGAATACCATTCAAACCGCTCACATGATCACTAAGCATCGAGTCTTAAGCGATAAGCATAGCATTCCCTTGTTGAGGAACCAAATCCAGAGGTAATTAAAAGGCTAGAAATGCTCATAAGGTGCTTTATGATGGTAATGAAATCCTTAAGCCTAGGCGTAAACCTAGTCGCTTGAGTGCATCGAGGAAGATAAGAAATGATGAAGTCACTAGGAGAAAATGAATAAGAAGTTAGAAGATCCCGAGTGTAAAAGAATAACATAACGATCAAACCCCATAATTACACTAAAGAAAATTGGATCTCCTTGAACAAGTTTAAGCCTCAGACTTATTAACCCCTCGAACAAGTGTTCGAAAAAGGATATGGAAATGCAAAAGTCGAAAATCTTGTTGAAAAGAATCCCTTGTAGGAAATCGCCTAAATCAACCGTGTATCCTCCTAATACACCAATGCACTTAGTTCCTAGATCTCTTGCCACTAAAAGCAAGACCTTAATCGATGAATATGTTATCTTTCAACTATTTGTTGATTTTGAGAAAACTTGTAAGAAAAGGATCACACCCACCGGTATAATCAAGGGAAAGGGTTTTGAGCAAACTAAAGAATGCTATTTAATCGAGGTCATGCCTTTCTTTAAACAACTAAAAGATCAATTTGAGTGTCTTAAAAGGGGACGATTCGATATTAAAGAAATGGAAAAGGTATTTGATGCAATGATTGTTGAGGTTAGTGACTATAAGAGAGAATTAAATATAGTGAGATTGAAAGGAAGAACTTGCATACACCGAATGAGAATCGATTCGAATGTATTGCTCAAGATGTGTTTTTCATCGCTACAAATTGTTCCATTAATGCTTCTCAATTTCATGAATTATCTGTTGCTCAAAGTCTCCCATGATCGTGTCATTGAGCTTGAAACAACAAATTCAAAGTTGCATGAGAAAATAGAACAGATGATCATGATAACTTGGTCAAACATTATTCTAAATTAGAAGTTGAACATCTTGCTTTGCAATTAAAACATCAACATCTCAAAGAAAATGTTAAAACCTCAAATATCAAGACATCCTCTCGATGCTCCCGAGTTTGATGCGCTTTTGAAATTAGCAAACGTGATGAACAAATTCGAGCTCATTATAACACGATCAAAAGATTGAAAGCCCAAATTTCACAACCGAAAGGTGAAAAGAAGGATGACCGGGTTCCCATATGCCTCCACCTTTAGATTCTCGAATTTCCAACTTCAAAACATAATTGATAACTTGCAAAAGGAAAATGATTGTTTTAAAGTCGAAATTTCAAAGGTTAATGATCAAAACAAAGAGTTATGTGATTCATTTAAAGTTAATCATGATAAACAAATTGAAAAGATAACTTTTTACTTAACGATATTGAGAATCAAGCGTGAGGTGAAAGGAAAGTTGCCAATCCCAAATTGCAAATACTGCTCCTAAGGTTTCGCCAGTGATAAATATGCTATCGATATGTTATATATTCCCCGCCCATTAGGAATAATGAACTTGCACATAAAGCATATCTCTCATACCTTAAGGAAAGTTTGAAGGGTCTCCGTGAGATTGTTGAAGATGAAAGATTAGAAAACCTTTGATAGTACTATAGCCTATGCTCGCATGGATGCCAAACGATCTTAGGAACTCTTAGAGTATGTAATTGTCACAAGTCCGAAATCTAGCAATAGGCGAGATAGAATAGTTGTGTCTTGTTCTATGCCTAAAGCCAAGCATGTGACCCTTGATATGCCTTGTTCCATGTCAAAATTCAAGCAAGCAACCTTGATGTGCCTCCTAGAACTTCGATCCCAAAGACTTCTAGACAAGAAATGCGTAAAGTAGTGAAGCCATGTAATGTTCCCATCGTTATTTCTACAGATGTTAAGATTGACACTAAAGTTAGCGGATCAAAACCTAGAAGCAATGCAAAGAAGGATAGGATTACGTAAACTAAAAGTGTTCATGATAAGGAAGTGAAAGAACACCATAGGGACAAGAAGTTTGATTTGAACAAAAGAATCGTGTTAGTTCTAGTATTAGCTCTAAGCTTACTAAAATTAATTCGAGGCCTCATGTCGTTCGCAAAACATGTAAAAATGTTTATTTTCCGTAATCATGATAAATGTGATGTGTTATTTCGAGATCTAAGAATCATACCCGATTACGAAAGTTTGGAAAGTAAACAGTTACAGCAATCTCGAAACCTACAGGAAGGTTTTACCAATGTAGGATTTCGGTGGAAGCCTACTGTGTCGAATGTTCACGAATGGCAAACCTTGCTCTTTAACTAGATCCACTATGCCGAGAATAGTGCCCGTTAAGGTTTGGAAGCCAACCGGTAGAATAATCCCATTAAGCACAAAATGTCATTTGACTAAGTCCGATGCCTCTACTAGTTCACCTCCTAGGGATAATGACATTGCATCTAGGGTTTCACCGATTCAAAGACCTGTTTGTGCTAACCAAAAGGAACCCATCAAAGACATGGGGATCCAATGTTTCCAATTCTCGTCTTCGTCTGTTGTCCAAAGCGGTGTCGTATAAATCGTCCCTTGGCATTTGGATTCGGGGCTCTAAACATATGACCGGGCTCTTAACAATGACGTCTGCTCACTTCATTCAGCCTCGTACTTCATCATTATGGCGTCTCGCAGATAACACTTCAGCCCCTGCTCCTCAAAGAAAAGAAAGGTGTACGCTTCAAGGCGCTTTATCTTCTCAAGAAGAGAAATCTTCATGTTCATGACCATTCTCATCGACATTCTTCATCAACATGCTTCATGCTTTTTCCATGCGCTCACCATCAAGTGAACCGGACTACCGATAATTACTCTTATTCCTCTTGCTCAATATAATGAAGATGGCGACATCATGTGCTAATTTTGTGGGGAGAAGTGTGAATATAATACATTTGGATGATAATCATTGGTTAATCAAGAATGGCATCTCTGTATGCAATTCTTGAGGGGAGAAGAAGTGTGAATTTTTGCATGGTTGATCGATATTTGAGAATATATGGTCAAATGGCTCCTAACCCATGTAAGAACCGAGATTCTTCTTATCGGATCATCTTCACATGTAGTTTCTTCTAAGAGCCGTTGGTTGACATCTTCACACGGTGATATGATTAAATGACAAAGTGCTTCTAGTTCTTGGTGATTTCTTTGATGAACATCTTTCGTTCTTGTTTGATTGGGAGGATTTTAATTAAGGGATTTGCTATTTACAAGTTAACGGAATGCCTTTGGTGTGAAGAAGATGTTAACTGCTATTTCCCCATTCGGATAATCTTGAAGAAGGTCGAGTCTACATCCTAATCTACATTTGAAAGCTACATGATTAGAAGACTAAAGACTAATTGCATTTGATGATCTAAAGACTTCTTCTTAATCCGGCCGAGAAGAACACTTGAAAATCTTCGCCGCTTTAGGAGAGCACTAATTGGGGAAGATTGAAAAGCCAAAATTTAATCCCCAATTAGACTTGCTCGAGTCTTTAGCAATGATTCATTGCTTGATTTTTATGACACCTCCAACGCCTAATGCTTCAATTACTAAGGATAATTGGGATTCATTGTTTTCAAAGATATGTTTGATGAGTACTTTTAACCTCCGACGAATGTTGATCATCCAACTCAAGCTCATGCTCGTTTCTATTGACTCGACCGTTCACCATCTAAGAAGTACTTCTTGGAATTCTCAAGAAACCTTATCTCCTGTTACTTCACAAGGCGTTGTTAATGACTATCATTGCAACCGCACTCATGAATAGTGATCCGCTCTTTGGTACTCCTTTGCCAAATCTTCACGGATCATTGTTTCATTATTCATCTCCAAATGTGCACTCAGAATCAACCACATGAACATTAAGGAAAATGACTTCTCATCCGCTTAAAAACATTATTGGTAAATCTTCCGATCGCTTTACATGTATACCTTAAGGAAGAATGCATAGATGTTGAGGAATCATTTGCTCCGGTTCATTCAATGGATCGACGTACATCCGGTTGTACGCTTATTCGCGTGTTGGGCTTTTGACACAAGTCGATTACTTGAGTTAATCAATTATCACTTATTTGAGATTGAAGTTAAATTTCAAAGGCGTGTTCTTATTTGATAACTTGCTCGGGTCTAAGAATTTTAAGTTGAAGACTTGGTTTATCTAGTTACCACCGCTCGGGATGGATGGTTGAAGATCCGTTAACTATCACTTTAAGGAGTTACGTAGTTTTACTCAAAGACACACGAAATGACGCTGTGGATAATCGCAAGAGGTGTTAAAGTCTCATACTTTGGTTAAGTATTGAGTACTTAGAAATTTGCTTGAAGCATAAATTCTATTAATCGCTCTTCCAACATTAGTGCAAGCTTAAGATACAAATGCAGGAATTCTTCTTTAGTTTTAAGTTTGGTATATCGGGTTTTCTTCATCAGTGATCTCTTCAAATTATCTACGAATTGGTTGATAAAGATAGTCAGAGAGAGTTTCAGTAGCAGTTGATTCTCACAAGATATATGTGTGCTAATTGTGTTCTTCTCTATTTCATGTATATGAGTGTATTATGTTTTGCTGATTCTGAGGTATAAAAAAACTAGCAAGGGGGAAGGAGACATATATCTAAAAGCGCAACGAGTACACTTGATGAACTTAACACTTCTACCTGAGTGAAGTTATCCCGGAAAGACAATGGTCATGACCGTAGAGAAACTCAGTGTTTTACTCCTAGCCTTTGGTGTATTATTCCAACCATTTGGGGGAAGGATGTATTATTCCAACTATTTGGGGGAAGTGGTCTCTGGAGACCTTTAGTATATGTTACTTCAGCGTTCAGTTGGAAGAAATGTGAGAAGAATATTTGGAACGTGAGATGATACGCTTATCAACATCTTATATACGGTTTATGATAAAGTGCTTCCTGTTATTGACTCATGTATTAAGGTAATGATGATTTCGATGATATCGCAACCATCAAAGGAGAGATATGTGTACATCAAGGATGCACAACATGTTCACTTGATCGAGCTAGTTCGCTTATTTCGAGTTGACATCCAGAGATGATTAGCGACTCAACATGTTACATGGATGTCATCGCTCTACTCTTGTTGGGTACATGTGTACATTATGTGCCGATTGGTTATATGTTAGATAACCGGAATGCACTTGGTAAAATGGAGATGTTGATATATTGTTCCCCTAAATAGACAATCGGTCAATCTCAAAGAGTAAGGTGTACATCGGGATGCACAACAGTTCACGTGATCGGTCGAATCGCTAATCCGAACTTGATAACCACCGAGACGATCAATGTTTCAACTTGTTACTTGGTGTTCTCGTGTTCTTCGGGTGCCGAGCTTCAATCAATAAGACCGCTTTGTATTCAACTCTACTTAGGGAAATGGTCTTTATTCGATGTTTGTCGGTTTGGGGATGCTACCAAAGATTCAAATTGAGAAGGCTCATGTTCGACGATTTTATTAGAAGCCTCGAATGCTTTGGTGGCGAAAGTTTAAGAGATGTTGATTCCTTTCTTCTACAACGTACGAACGATATCTTTATCTCTGTACTCATTTCATCATTCTCTTAAACTAATTTATCTCTTGTATATATTTATTCGAAAAACAAAATACAAAATTATAAAACCTTCAAAAATCAAATAGAAAAATATAAAACTTTCAAAATCCAAAAAAATTTGAAAAATTCGAAAAATCTTCAAAAAAAATATTGTCATTTTGTCATGTTTCTCTCAATTCGATAATATCTACGGTCTTGATGTTGTCATTCAAAGAATGACACGGGACTTTAGATGTTGCTCGAATTTTAAAAAAAAAAAAAAATATATATATATATATATATATATATATATATATATATATATATTTTGGGAGAAGAGAAATGGTTTATTGTCATTTTCGAGACAATAACCCGGTTTTAAAAGAAAGAACAGAGCCATGTTTTACCATGTTTTCAAATTCTATGCTCGAGTCTATAAACATTTATCCATTGAAACCAAATGCTTTGAAAAATAACTCGGTCTCTATTTTTGATAATCATCGTGACTTATTTGTCAAAATCTCTATCTCTCAATCAACAACCTATGTCATTGATCGAGGGGAGAATATTTCAATTAAATTAAAAAGTTATTTGACATTAAATTGTTTTCAAAAGATATACATGCATGTTTTATAAATGGAGTTTAAAGTCTTAAAATCCGATCCTTATCGGGCTCAAACGCTTTCACAATCGAGTCACAATTCTCCTTAAAGATTTCAAAATCAATTTAATTATACGAGATCACAAATCTCAAATGTTTTGATAATTGTGATCGGGAGAATGTGTGATTTAAATTGGATTTAAACCGATAATTCGGTAAATGGTTTCACAAGAATGTACATGCCGTCCTTCCCACATGTGACAAACGATTTCAAATTTTCAATGCACATGTTGAGGGGAGCATCTATCTTAAACCTTTGATCTAAATGTGATCAACATTTCTCAATGTGCAAGTTCCCTCTAGTATGTGCAAAACTCTTTTCTAACCTCGAGGCACATATTGAGGGGAGCGAATTTATGGAAACCTCATCCTTCCCTAAATGCTATATCTACTTGATTTGATATGGGAAGTGATGTTGATATCTTTAGAAAATGGTAATCAAAGAAGTTAATTCTTTCTCTTGCCTCCGTGTGCTTAACATTTTCAAATACTTGATGCACATGTTGAGGGGAGTTCTCGTTCTAAAATTATCAAAACAATTCAGTACAAAATGCTTTGATAATACATCACAAGTATCCGAATTGATTTTCAAATGGTTTCTATTGGATCCAATGGCGTATGAACAATACCAAATAGACCGACCAACTTTACTTCAATGTACGGTGATATAATGATGATAAGGTTAGGTATTGGTTCCCATGATCCGCCGTAATCGGAGGGATCTACCAGTGGACAATCCACTAGTTAGTGTAGAAGTCCTTAGGTATAATGATAAAAGGAGAAAATGAGATAAGGGAAGAGTGCGGACTAAGACCGAGCTAGTAATCAAATAAACCCAACAAGGTTCTAGCTACGAAGTCTCGGTAAGCAATCAAGGGGTCAAGAATTAAAAGAATTGAATGAGAATAGGGTGAAAACAAATAGCCTCCATTTATTCAACCTTAGGCGTAAACCGGTTCACTTCATATGCTAACGATGGTAACATCGGTATTGAAGACAAGACGCATGGACCCAAGGACGCACTACACTTCAACTTTCCAAACCACTCAAGTTCCTCTTAAAGGACTTGTTTCATTCTCACGGGAACCGACATTATCTATCGACTTTCTTAGAGATTGTTGATATTGAAGAAGGAGACCTCTCCCTAGTCTCCCAAGACAGATCCAAATATGCACAAATTGAGTCTAGAGCCACGAGATCATCAATAAATCTCATTAGGACACTTTCAATGAAGACTCTGTTTCACACAATGTGGAAAGAGATATTATATCTTGAGTCCTACGATTATCCTTGTGGTATTGCCGTAACATCCGAGTGATGTGTTTACATATTCACAATGAAGATGGAAAGCCTCTCGAGCCAACATCAAACAAGCTCCTGGTAGGTGGCGTGTGAGATCTATTATATAGATCAACCATGTGACAACCGAATGAAACAATGGGGCGATTCAATCTCTTGAATCAAACCCGTTCGTGTTATGGATTGACGGATACCTTTGAAAACCGGTCTTTGTGCTTAAAAACTCTTTTCTTTAGCACATCGACCGTGGTACTCATTTTCAAACCAAAGGTATTTTTATGATTGATAATTGATTTCCAATAAAACCTTCGTTGTATTGCAAAAACAATTTCTATCGAGCAATACACGATTGTTTTTCAAATCTCTTTTCATCAATCGCTGAACTTAAAATTACCGGTTCACTCACTCCGTGTTTTCTTCTTTGAGACGCTCCGGTTTGAGAACAATTTAGAATACCGCGAAACCCCGTCAAGGAGATTCTTAGGAATCCCACCGATCACAGCAAGATTTATATCGATCAACGGGAACCGTGGGCGTGTACTCAATTCAACGAAAGTGATCAAAGACACTTTCATGCGATTTATTGCTAATCGTTGTATACAGTTCACCCGACGCTTGCAAATGATCGTAATGAAGCGGTCAATCCATAGCCGCATGCTCACACTACACATTCATCTCAAAAGAAATCATGATAAGTGCATCAATGACTCGATATTTTCACTCCATGCTTCGCTTTCGCCGCCAAGATCATGATTCAACAAATGCTTCCGCCACTCGATGAGAAGATATCATGATCCGTAATGTGAGCATGTCGGTCCCAAAGTCACAACACCACAATGGATGTCTCGTAGATTGTTGATAGTGATGATCTCAAAAGATGGCTCAAATTTATTATCACGTGGATCAAGAAAAGACCTCCACTGAAGTAACCAAACATGCAATGTGAAGAATCAATGACTACGAGCTTAGAGCAAAGGACTACATCAAGAATACAAGATCAATTGTTAATGTAATATCTATTTGTATTCTATGTAATTTTGGTACATGATTGAGGTGACCTCCTTGTGGGGAGATTGTTAGAATTAGAAATTCCCAAGATTAAAGAGTCGGTCACCTCAAGAATATGTAATCGCTAGAAAGCTCGTAGTCGTAGTAATTTTAAGTTTAGTAGTATTTAGATAAGTAACACCGTGGAGGACGGACGGTCTTACCCATCAGATGCCCGATCCATGCCCCAAAGTGTGGCGAGTTATGTAAGACTATAAATACTCTCACCTTCCAAGGTAGAGAGTTGAGCTCATAATAATATCTTTCACTTTCTCTCACTAAGTTCCCTAAACCTCTAACTTTCTCTCTAGAATATCACCTTATACGCCACCTTATGCTTATGGTTTGATGTGTATGTGAAAAGTTATATCTTACAATATAACATATAATATATAACATATAATGTATCTAGGATGCACCCATACCCCACAAACATACATTGATAATATAACATAAATTGAGCTCATAACAAATATCGATAAGGGACGTGCGGTAACTTCACTCATCGCCTAGAGTCATGTCGTAAGTGCATTTATCGACACGGACATGGAACCCCATGACTAGTTACTAATTGGCTCGGGTGTCAAACTATCTTAGGTCAAATAAGAATGTCATAACCGACATAGATCATATTTTATCAAATGTTTAGTCATGTTTTCAAAATCAAAGGTTTTATGATTCAAAAATCAAAGCTCGTATAAGCAATACCAAATAGACACATTAGGGTTCATAGCAAAGGCTTAGGAAATCCTAATATGAAAGCGAAAAGAAAACATTATACTAAGCCTTTATCGAAAAGGTCGGAATATCTCGCCTTATTCCAAAGCAAATGATCGAAAAGAAGACACAGGAAAGCAAAGAATTACTCCTTCTTCACGTAACCTATATACATTAACGGTCGATATATTATTAATGATTCCATAATCGTCAAAATGATCTTTTATTATTTTAGGTTTTATAATTAAATGAGACTTAAATGTTTTATAATTAATATCGTAGATTAGGGTTCATATGTCATTTAGTAAAGTTTAGGGTTTCTCATTCTTTAATATCTCATTAATAGGCATTTAATTACATGTTACGTCTTTTAATGACTCGTCACTTAACCTAACACGTCATCAACATAATCTTTCCTTTTATGTTTTACCATATACGTTTTATGATTTTATGTGACATACAAGTTACTTATTACTCGTATTAATTACACACGCATATGAGACACAATTCACAACTATTAGGGTTTAGCATTCCTTATTCGGTTAACATCTCAAAACTAGGGTTTACGTTAACATGACCTTTACTTAATTAATATACTTTCAAAAACTCATATGTGGTTCGGTTCAAATTAGGGTTTTCAATTAACAAGTTATTACGAAAGTCCTAGCTCATCTTCATACTTTACTCATTCAAATTATCAAGTTTATACACCTTATTCGAAAGTTAAGCATGGTTCGGTCCTTATTACATAGGTTCGGCCCTTATTAAATCGACACAAACATGACCCGATTCAATATTACATATTACATACTTAACTCTTAAATACTTGTAAGGTTTAGTTATTAGGTTTCCTTGTTTTTGGTTTCATACGCTCACACAAAACAAAACAACATACACGATAAAAACAAAACATATAACAATATATTAACGCAAGGTACATCAAAGGAAGACGAGAATAGGTTATACCTTAACTTAGTTGAAGCAAAAACTCGACACCTATGGGTGTTTGTTTATTCGGCCGAGCAAAGAGAGAAAAGAAAAAGAGAGACAAAACAAAACTAGGGTTTCACTTTTGTGATTTATGTATTGTATATATAGTAGTTGCATTAGATTTAGACTTGGAAAAGGATTGGGTTTCGGTTTGGCCCAACCGAACACAACCCAAACGCACACCTTATGGCTTCGGCCTTGATCCATTCGAAACAAAAGAAACACGACCCAAATCATTTACGAAACGTGAAATCTTCGTCGTACCAAAATCGATCACGTAATATATTTTAGTTAGGTTTTTAATTATTCACAAGTTAACTTTTAAATTTCATTTAGTGTTATAAATATATTTTACGTATTTCTAAATTTTAGTTCCAAGGGTATTTTAGTCTTTAATCGATTTTAGATTTTCGTGTTTTACAATTCTTCCTCTAAAGAAAAATTTTCGCCCTCGAAATTGAAATGAAACTAAATGAAAACGAAAAGGAAAACGAAATGAGAACAAACGAAATGAAAACATACCAAGACTATTCAAAGAAATGAGGATAACTAGCTCGATCGACTCTCGGTTTCCCAAGTAGCCTCACGATCCGGATGATTTTTCCAAAGAATCTTAACGAATGGAATAACTTTATTCCTCATAACTCTTTCTTGTCTTTCCGAGTAGCTTCCGGTTCTTCGATAAAGACATATCGATTGAATTTGATCAAACGGATAAGAAGCAACGTGTAACGGATGATAGTTGTATCCCTTAGAGTGATACATGGAAAACGCCATGAACATGCGATAATCGAGGCGGAAGTGCTAATCGATACGAAACTTCTCCTATACGCCAAGAATCTCAAACGGTCCAATAAATCGAGGACCGAGCTTGCCCTTGATTCCAAAACGTTTCACACCCCTAAACGGCGAAACCTTCAAAATACACGATCTCCAACCCGAAACTCTAAATCACGACGATGCTTGTCGGCATAACTCTTCCGACGAGACCTAGCTTCCTTCACTTCTCTAGCAATGCTACTTTCTCATTAGTGATCTCGATCATTTCCTGACCTTCAATCAAACGCCACCTACTTCATCCCAACAAATAGGTGCTCTACATTTCCTTCCATAAAGAAGTTCAAACGGTGCCGCTTTAATGCTAGCATGCCAACTGTTGTTATATGCAAACTCTACTAAACATAAATATTCATCCCAACCGCCACCCATTCTAAAGCACAAGCCCTTAGCATATCCTCTAAGGTCTCAGATAGTCCTCTCGATCGACCATCCGTTTGAGGATGAAATGCCGCACTAAAATTAAGTCGAGTACCCCAAGCTTTTGCAAACCTTTCCGTAAACGAGAAGTAAAACACGGATCTCGCTTGGACACAATAGATGCCGAGTACCATGAAGTCTAACGATCTCTTGTCGAAAAATCTCCGCCAATTTACCAATACCATAATCCTTCCCGATTGAAAGAAATGAGCATTTGGTTAGTCGATCAAAACTACCCAAATCGCATCATGCTTCTTCCTAGTAAGAGGTAGTCCACCACAAAATCCATAGATATCTTATCCCACTTCCATGTTGGAATATCCAATGGTCGTAATAACCACTAGCCCTTTGATGTTCAATCTTAACTCACGACAAATCATACACTTCGACACAAACGTCGCCACATCTTGCTTCACCCATTCCACCAAAAGTATCGCTTCAAATCCCTATACATCTTGGTAGAACCAGATGAATAGTGAAGGAGAACTATGAGCTTCACCATAACTTTCTCAATGGCACCGATCATTGGGAACACAAAGCCTATCTCCATACCATACAATACCGTCATTATCAACCTTAAACTCCGCTCGCTACCTTCTTCAACATTTTGCCCAAGATCCATCAAAACCTCGACACACAACTCAACATCTAAACTCTCTAAGTCACGAATAATCCTAGGCTCAATCTTGATACTGCAAGAATGCCTCGATTTCCGACTAAGTGCCAAGAACAACGTTAGCCTTACCGGATGGTATCAATGTTGGTGTCATAATCCTTAAGTTCTAACCATCTTCTTTGTCTCATGTTAAGTTCCTTCCGAGTGAAAATATATTTGAGACTCTTATGATCGATGAATATATCACACGCCTCCATACAAGTAATGTCTCCAAATCTTCAACGCAAACACCACCGCAGCCTAACTCAAGATCATGAGTTGGGTAATTCTCCTTATAAGGTTTTAGCCTCAAGCATAAGCTATTACCTTCCATGTTGCATCAAACACACCCTAATCCTTTCTTAGATGCATCGTCAGAATTTGAAATCCTCCGTAACCGCTGGAAGAGTCAAAATAGAGCCGACACCAATCTCCGCTTCAACTCTTCAAAACTCTTCTCTCGCTCATCCGTCCATACAAACTTTTCACCTTTCCTCATTAGTTGGGTTAGGGGGTAGAGCTAAGAGAGAAACCTTCAACAAAACGTCTGTAGTAACCAAAGAAGTCCAAGAAAACTCCCGACCAACATCAACATCAGAGGTCTTGGCCATTTAGTGATAGCCTCAACCTTAGACTTAATCCATGGTGATACCATCACCGATACAATATGACCAAGGAAAGCAACTTGTCTTAACCAAAATTCGCACTTGAAAATTTGGCGCATAACTTCTTCTTCCTCAAGATCTCCAAAACTATCCGAAGATGTTCTTCATGCTCTTCTTCGCACTTAGAGTAAACTAAAATGTCTTCGATGAAAACAATAACGAACTTGTCGAGAAACTCATGGAAAACATGATTCATCAGTCCATAAACACAAAGAAAGCGCGTTGGTCAAACCAAAAGGCATAACGAGGAATTCGTAATGACCATATCCGTACGAACGCGGTCTTAGGAACATCTTGCTCCTTCACACGTGGCGATGATAGCTGCACCTCGTGTCAATCTTCGAAAAGAACTTAGCTCCTTGCGCTTGATCAAACAAGTCATCTATACGCCGCAGGATAACGTTACGAATGGTAATACGATTGAGTTCACGGTAGTCGATACATAAGCGCATGCTTCCATCCTTCTTCTTCACAAACAAGACAGTACACCCCATGGCGAAACACCGGGCGAATAAATCCGCTTTCTATCATCTCTGCACTGCTCCTTCAACTCCTTCGCCTACAAGTGCCATGCGACACGGAGCCTTCAAATCGGTTCAAGACTGTGAATTAACTCAATGCTAAACTCAACTTCTCGAAAGGGGAAGTCCAGGAGTTCATCGGAAAACGCCAAGAATTCAAAACAACCGAAAGATTTTCAATGTTAGGACTTCCAAGGATATGTCCTTAACACTTGCTAGAAAACCTTGGCACCCATGAGCAATCATGTTCCGCCCTTCATAGCGTAAATGAGTTTAACAGATTTAAGAGGTTGAGAACCATGATAAACTAATTCGGGATGTTTTACGCTCCAAAGATCACCGCTTCTAGCATAGCGATCGATTGAAGCTCTATGATAAGCCAACCAATCCATGCCTAGAATGATGTCAAAGTCGACTCATATCGAGAGGATACAGATTTGCAAAGCGAACACGATCATCAAAACGAAGAGGACACTTAACGATTTATGATCAATTGATCACGTGATTTTTCATAGGCGAGAAATCGATAAGTGATTTGTTAACGGTTTGGGTTTCATATTAAGTTTCTTAGCAAATGTGATAGATATAATGGAGTGTGTGGCACCGTATCAAATAAAACGAAGACAAAGATAATCATCAATGAAAAGAGTGCCTGTAATGGTACTCGAAGTGCGCTCACTGTTACGAGTAGTAGCATAAACACGCCCAAGAGTAGTTGGCGACGATATAGTTTCCGTGAATCGCCGAGTTCTTCTTGGGCAATCTTTAATCTTATGAGCGGTGGAACCACAAGCAAAACAACCGCCAAGGGCCTTGTAACACCGCTCGATGAGCCTTTCCACAAGTAGTGCAAATAGGTGGGGTGGCAAACTTCACCGTCCTCCGTTGACTAGAAGATCCCAAGCACGACCCTAATTTGCTCCTCGAGTTGATCGATCCTTGTTGTAACGCCGGTTATTGTTACCTTGGTTCGACGATCACTTCCATTCTTACCAAAGATTTCTATTATCTTGACCCTCGCCTCGTGGCGCCCAAGGTCAACATTCCTTCCGATCGACCTTCCGATCATAACTCCTATCCACTTGATTCCTCGAATCATAACTCCTACCGAGTTTCCTTATAGTCATTGCCTTGAGTCCTACCTGAATCCGATCACCATCGCGATTACGCTTGTTAGAACCCGAAACCTCATGAAATATCTCAATGTTACGAGTCAGCGCCATTGCAGCCGACACATTCTCATACTCAATATTAAGCAATCGGTCCAACACCCACTTCTTCGGCCCCCACTTGAAATGCTTAGCTTGACGCCTACCATCTCCAAAGAATAGCTCCCACAAACTCACCAACCTCATAAACCTACTCATGTACTCATTAGAGTTCTCATGATCAAACTGTAGATTGCCCGATAATCCTCTCATACCTTTCTTGTCAAGATCGTGGAAGTAACTTTATAGAAGATAGTCCAAACTCATTCCGTACAAGTCACAAGAAAAGCGCTCCTCCTCTTGCTTGTTTGAGCGCCTTCCACCAATTTAAAGCATCACCTTCCAATTTGAATGAAGCCAAACGAGTCTTAAACTCGCTCCACAACCCAAGACTTCAAACACTTCTCAATATGAGTGATCCACCTCGGCCTCAGTAGGAGTAGCAAAGAAGCTTAAACGAAAGAGGCTTAAGCTTACCAAACGCCGAGCCAAGTGTGAATACCACGGGTTGATTTCCTCCACCACTACCCAAGCACCATTCGATTCTTAATGTTGTTGATCACTGCTCCATCATCTCGTGTAGTCGCACTGTGGAAAAGAGAGTTGAGAGCATTCGCAATCGCGAGATCCATGTTAGTAGCATCATCATCTCCATCCGCGCCACCGTAGTACGAGTTCGAACCATCTAAACGATTAGCAAAATGAACAAAGGTGAGATACGAAATGGAAGTACAAGGAATCCTAAAGTCTACCCAAATCCTCACGGTGTCAAATCCTAAGCTCTAAAGTCTCAAAACCTAGGCTCCATATGTCACAGTCCCCCGACTACAAGTCGTGAACTCGGCTCGATACCATAAATTGTAACGCCCAATTCGACAAGGGTAAAGGAATCACAAGTAATGGTGTCATATCAAAGCAAACATAAATATCCAAAGAAATCTCAACATTGATTGCACAGCGAGCAGCCAAGCTTAATCACACAAGCCTCGCCACTGTGAATGGCGGGGCATCGTAATCGCCTTAAACCGCCAAGCACGAATGCAATGAAGATCCGGGAGTATAGTGTTTCCCGGTCGTTATGTCCCAATGAGCTATGCAATGGATTATCAAACGATAGTGATCGGGAGATTTGAACGGAAAGGAGAATTTGGATTATTATAACTACAGAAAAGCCAACAAATTACAACGGCTTAAATGCAAATTAAAGGTAGATTAAAAGATAAAATCTATTAAATAAACGCTATCACTATATTTAAAATGATGTTTTTGTTTTTATGTTTTTATAAAACTTAATCTAAAAACTACGTGACGTACAACTAAAAACGTGAAACTTGCACAAGATTAACCCTAAAAATATGAAAATGATGTTTTTACAATCCTAATGATACAAGAAAATTATCAGAAAAAGAAAATTATTTTTAAAACTAATTATCTAATTATTATTATTAATTAAAAACTATTTTTAACTATTTAATAATTACCTAAAATGTAAGAAAATAGGAAATAAAGCTAGAAAAATAAAATTAAGACTTAGAAAAGTCTAAAATGACAAACTAGAATTTTCAAAACTATTTTTGTATTTTTCTGATTATTTTTCTATTTTTTATGGATTTAAATCCATTTTAATCTAATTTAAATTATGAAAAATACCAAATAAAAGGGGAAAAATATGGAAAAATCTTTTTATGCTTTTTATATTTATCTTAAACTGGGAAAATTGAAAATTATTTTTGGAACTTTTCTCAATTAATTGCAATTAAACCTATTTAAAACCGAATTTAATCTAGAAAATAGCAAATAGTGACCAAAAATTATGAAAACTTCAGGAAAATCTAAAATATTATTCTAAAGCAGAGAAAATATAAAAACTAGGGCTAAAGTGGAAGAAACCAGAGTCTATGTAACCGATCTAAATAAGACTATGAAAATAAGCTAATAAGCTCTACACTACACCAAACTGCTATGTAAGCTACTATCCGCTAAAACTACTCTAAAGCAACCAATTACATCTATTCCTAACACCTAATGAGCATATAACCAGTGATTTGAGTCAACTGCCTCTATAAGCTAAACATGGTTTACCCCACTGCTTAAGCACTCAGAATCGATTAAACAATGAGCTTAAGAGAAAACTAGAAATGTGGTTCTAAAGCCCACCAACCGTAGATCATGTAACCAAATTTTCACTAATAAGGAGAAGTAGTGAAGCAATTAGATATCAAAGAAAAACAAGCTAAATGGAACAAAGGTCACGAGACGTAAATAGTAAACAGGGACCAACTTTAAGCTACTCTAACTACTTAATCAATAAGCTACAACAAAACCAAGAATGTGGTCTTAAAGACCACCTAGCCTACTCCTAATGTGCCAAATCTCGCACCTTAACTATTTGAATTGAAGTCCGCAGCTTGCCGCACTTCTGCACAAACCGGGTTCATCCGGTGTTGACTTTAAAAATGTATGAGATTGACTAAAATGAAATTCAAATGCAAATGTGTGACCGATTGCTTAGAATGGATGAAATAAAACTTAACAATCTAGCTTAACATGTTTTAAACCTATTTGAGTGATCATGTCTAACCGATTCCAACAGATAATCAAGCAAGAATAGTTTCACATTTGTTTTGACTTTAGTGTGTTTGTATGCAATAAGAAGACTTGAATGAGTATACTAGCGATAAAAGAGACTAAAGCAACAACAAGCTTAGATCAAGATACCTCGTAAATCGCTTTAGCAGCAAACCAAACACCCTTAAAAGCGTTAATCAAATGTAACTTGAGACAAAACTAAACCAGAGGGTACTATTGATCAAATTGAGCTTAAACATCCTAAACACAACTAAATAGACTAATACAAACCGATGGTGACCACGCTTCTGAGATATAAGCATAATATTCAAAATGGTTTGAAAAGTGAAGATAGGTGAATAACTCACCACCGTCCAAATGTTGTCAGCAGCCAAAACTAAAACCAATGCTACACTAATTGAACCTACTCCAACCCATTTCAAGCATCCGCAACATCCATTTTCATTCCCAATTCCAATGTGCACCCACAGCTGACTATTGTTGACCAATGACCATAAGTGTCGAAAACTTTGAATTTGAGCTTATACAAAGCTATTATAAGCTAATATGAACTCGTTGAAGCTTAAAGATAAACTAAGAAAAGCTTTGATACTTAAGTTTGAAAATGAGAATTCCAACAAGAACTATACAAACATGAAATTAAATGAAACTTGAGATTAATGACTAAAACTTGATCAAACTTAAAATGTAACCCGAGTTTAAGACTTAGGAACAAATTATTACAACTTTTGAGTTAAATTAAAACATAACTAAGAAAACGACATAAAAGTAATTTAAAACTAAAATTCCTACCGCTTCATTCCTCTTCTTGCTTCCTCTTTATACCCAAAGCCTTTCTTTCCACTCGAGTAAATCCCATCAAAAATCTCCACCCTTGGATGACTTAGGGTCATTTTGGCCATTCATTGTTTTATGGAAAGTTGGTTTCCATATCTAGGACAGGAAAGAGGCTACATTTATTGTGGTGGGATGTTAGGTGAGGTGGGGGAGACAAATGGTGGAGTAGAGTGGACCGGTAGTGGTTTGAGGAGGGGGGCATATATACATGCTCTGGGAAGACAGCACTGGGGCGGGCGTGTTCTCGCTTTTGAAACGCTGGTTTGGGTTGGATTCGGTCAAGGGTATACCGGATGGGCGGGGGTTTAATTTGGGCTTGGGTTAAATACTAGATCCGCTTGGATTTAGGATTAATAATAAATCCATGTTAAACACTAGGGACCATTTGTGTAATATTTGGAATTCCAAGGACCAAACATGTAACTTATGAAGATTTAATCCAAGGACTAATGTTGCCAACCTTTAATAGACCAAGTTCTAGTTTGACACTTTTGAAAATTTCCAAGGACTAAATTTGACCATTTTGGATTTTCGTGGACTAAATTGTAATTTTCAAAACTTTTAGATTTTCCACCAAAGGACTAAATATGACAATTTATGATTTTAAAAAGACCTTTGGTGACTTTTCTTTTGAAATTTTGGCTCGTGGACTATTTTTGACAATTTTATAAACTTGGGGACTAAACCGCAATTTTGCAAATTTGATATATTTTCATCCGATTTTGATATTTTGCATTTAAAGCACATAAAACACCGATTTGTGATATTTTGATCATTTTGATGTGTTTCGAGTGTTTTCAGATGATTTTGCGCTTATTTTCAGATAAAATGATGAGTATTTACACACTCATCAATCCCCACATCGAGATATTGCTAGTCCCTAGCAATGATTTGAGAAAACATAATGGATTTTAATCTCTTTACCAAAAGCCATTACTTTTGGAGTAGCCAAATGTTTCAGCTCAAGTAAGAACCATGGTACACCGATAACCATGTGATTTTGAGCAAACCACCGCCTTTTCAACGGATTTGATTTTGTCTTTACCGTGCCGCACTTTCCGGACTAGCCAACTCTTAGATAAATTATCGAATTATCTTTGGTGAGCCGATTACCAATTATGGATTTTCCATCGCTTTACCACAAGCCATAATCTTGCGGGCTAGCCAACTCTTCATTTTTAAGGATATGTGAATAATACCATACAATTTTGGGCAAATTGCAAGTCAAAACGGATTTGATATATCTTTACCAAGAGCCGCTTTGCTCTCGGATTAGCCAATCCTTTTGTTTATTAGACAAGCGGATCGATAATCCAAATGAGTAAGTGTAAAACACTTACTCCAAAAAAATTTTGGCCAAAAACGGGAATTGGTATAATTATATGATAAAATTCGAGAATTCCCCACACTTAGAAATGAATATTTCCTCAATATTCAAAGTACCTGCGGTTATGCCGAAACAAAGAACGTAAAAGGGAAATATTACGCCATTATTTAGAAGGATTTTTTTTTTTTTAACTTATATACACAACACGCTGGGCAAACCCCCACACTAGGTGGTACACACGGTGAAAACCCATGTTCGCCATCGTTTTTGATTACCGAGTCGCTAGCTTGACTCGACCCCAATTCATTGGTTCATGGGAAGCAAAGTGGAAGAAACAATCTCCATCGGACTTTCATTCAATGATGTTTGGACAAACATTCAAGCACGTGAAAGTTCCACACCGATGAGATATATATAGAACCTACCAAAAATGATAAGTGAAAATGCCGATCAAAGATAGTGTCTTCATTCCCGAAGGAGTGAAGATGAAGAGAATCACGAGATATTTGAGGAAAGGGAGAAAGGTCTTGATAACAATCAAGATCCATTCTTCATCCTCAAATGTAGACATATCGGGAGGAAGGGTGAAGGTAGTATCATTAATAAGCAAACTCAGACATAGAGTACACCTTCCTCCGAGCCAATATCATCCTCAAGATCAAAATAGAAATGATCATGTTCCGGAGGAGATATGTCATGAGAGAGTTCACCGAGAACTCTTTATGAAGAGAATCATTCACATGAAGTGAAGTTGTGAACTCTTGTTCCATTTGGGCTCATCACTATCCTCATCCGAGTATCAAAGAGTGGATTCTCAGAATTGAAGTGAATTCGTAGTCGAATTCAAATAGAGGATTGGTGAAAGTAGCTTTGAATGTTTCGGAACAAAGTAATCAACATTCTCAATTGACCGTTAGGGTGAGAAGTGAGTGAACGATCATTATCAATGAGACTTTCGCCTCCCGGATCGGCTTCAAATCAAAGAGTGGATTGATGCGAGTGAGTTCACCGGAGAACTCCTCAAGAAGGTGATCAAGATCGATTGTGGAAGTGATGCCTCAACGCACTCGATGTTTCCAAAGGAAGCACAATCGTCGCTAAAATCGGAGAAAGTTTCAAAATGATCTTTGAACACTCAAGAGGGAAAGAGAATCACACATCCGATCGAAGTTCCCCGAGACTCTCTCGATCGGGACAAGGTCCTCAACACTAGACTTTATGAATTAGTCCGATTCCTTTTCGTGAACAAGGTCAAGATGCTCGCCCCCATGTTTAGAGAGCGAGTGGGAGCTTGTGTGTGATAGCGCTTGTTTGAGATGAAATCTCAATCACTGGAATATCAACCGATCGAGGGGTTGAGAAATATTACTTTTAAAAGGATAAAAACCTCCTCGCCATCGCCATAAAGTGCCGCCTTGAGAAATTGGGAACGCCTTGAGCCGCATGCTCTAGGGCTAATAATTCTTCCCTAGATTTGCGGGCTCTCGCTTCTTGAAGCAATTCTCCTATGGTCTTTTCACCACCACTTGATTCTTAAAATTACTCATCATATCCTCAAGTGTTTTCATTATGTTTCAAGATCCCGGAGATTTCATGAGACAACGGCTGTGGAGTTTGAGCCGTATGGTGTTTGTGGAGGTTGAAAATTGTCAAACATGTGAAAGTCATGATTGTTACAAGGAACCGGGTTCCTATTTGACAATCGAGCCGAAATGGGACCTCCACAGACTACAACAAGAAACTGCTGAGTCCGAATGGTGAATCATATGGATTTTGGTCATAACCAAAACTCGAGCATCACCGAAAACTGCTCATAGACAAACGTGTTTCGGATTGACACTCAAATCCTTGGTGAGGACCTCCACAAAATTCACAACAGATATGTTGATTATATGAAGGTAGGTCGGGTTGTGGTGGGTAATTGAAAAGTTTGAGGAGTCGTTAAATGAGTTCGGATTAGGATCATAATCAAATGAATTCCTCGAACCACAAAACAAACAACTCCGTTATGAATATCATTACCACATTGTACACATGTACACCAACGATGTGGTGAACCATAAAGAGGCTCACCACAACCGACACAAGGAATAAACGATTGCATTTGAGAGTTATAAGAAAGAATCGCTTTATCCAAAGAATCAACAAAACCAACATGGTGATCGAATGACTATCAAGTCTCAAAGAACATTCGTAAAAATCGTGAGGTGGGACAAGTGGTGTGCTCGAGAGCTAGCAATTTCCACCACTCCGCTATGGTCTCGGTTCGGTTCTTGAGAAACGTGAAGATTAGGCAAGTCATTCTTGCTAATCACCGTGTTTGAACGGGTTCATCGAATCAATTCTAATTCTCGACCTTTTTCATCGGTTTGAATTTGTTCGATTAGATTACGGCTCTATCTTCAAAGAAAGTGTCCTCGTAATCCTCGGTGGGTGCTTGGGGTAGCTCACGCTTGAACCGGTTTGTCAAGATTAGAATGTATTTCGTGTTGTGGCGGGTGGTCAAATAGCTTTGAAAAGAATTTTGATGGATAATTCGACGAATTGCAAAATTCGCTTGAACCAGGCCCTCCACACCGCCACACACATTTCGACGATGAAGTCGACGAATGTTGACATAAGAATTAAACATATAGAGGATTAAGAAGAGAATCAAATGGTTGAGAGGATACGAAGAATAGAATTAAACCAAAAGAGGTAAGAGAAATAGAATCAACGAATAAGAGGAATGAGAAGAGTATTTTTGTGTTTTTGGATAAGAAAATATAAACATATACGTATGGATGGTATGAACAAAGAGTGAATATCCAAATCACTAACTGCTAGACGAAGATTATCAAGACACTCCGCAATGGGCGCCTAAAATTTGATCACACAGTAACGTCAAGCTAAATCACAAGCCCCGCCACTCGTGAATGGCGCATCGTAATCGCCTTAAAACCGCCAAGCACGAATGCAATGAAGATCCGGGAGTATAGTGTTTCCCGGTCGTTATGTCCCAAATAGCTATGCAATGGATTATCAAACGATATAGTGATCGGAGATTTGAACGGAAAGGAGAATCGGATTATTATAACTACAGTGAAAAGCCAACAAATTACAACGGCTTAAATGCAAATTAAAGGAAGATTAAAAGATAAAATCTATTAAATAAACGCTATCACTATATTTAAAATGATGTTTTGTTTTTATGTTTTTATAAAACTTAATCTAAAACTACGCGACGACAACTAAAAACGTGAAACTTGCACAAGATTAACCCTAAAATATGAAAATGATGTTTTACAATCCTAATGATACAAGAAAATTATCGTAAAAGAAAATTATTTTAAAACTAATTATCTAATTATTATTAATTAAAACTATTTTTAACTATTTAATAATTACCTAAAATGTAAGAAAATAGGAAATAAAGCTAGAAAATAAAATTAAGACTTAGAAAAGTCTAAAATGACAAACTAGAATTTTCAAAACTATTTTTGTATTTTTCTGATTATTTTTCTATTTTTTATGGATTTAAATCTATTTTAATCTAATTTAAATTATGAAAAATACCAAATAAAAGGGGAAAAATATGGAAAAAATCTTTTTTATGCTTTTTATATTTATCTTAAACTGGGAAAATTGAAAAATTATTTTTTGGAACTTTTTCTCAATTAATTGCAATTAAACCTATTTAAAACTGAATTTAATCTAGAAAAATAGCAAATAGTGACCAAAAATTATGAAAACTTCAGGAAAATCTAAAATATTATTCTAAAGCAGAGAAAATATAAAACTAGGGCTAAAGTGGAAGAAACCAGAGTCGCTATGTAACCGATCTAAATAAGACTATGAAAATAAGCTAATAAGCTCTACACTACACCAAACTACTACGGCTACTATCCGCTAAAACTACTCTAAAGCAACCAATTACATCTATTCCTAACACCTAATGAGCATATAACCAAGTGATTTGAGTCAATCGCCTCTATAAGCTAAACACGGTTTACCCTCACTGCTTAAGCACTCAGAATCGATTAAACAATGAGCTTAAGAGAAAACTAGAAATGTGGTTCTAAAGCCCACCAACCAGAGATCATGTAACCAAATTTTCAGCTAATAAGGAGAAGTAGTGAAGCAATTAGATATCAAAGAAAAACAAGCTAAAATGGAACAGTGGTTGCTGAGACAGAAATAGTAAACAGGGACCAACTTTAAGCTACTCTAACTACTTAATCAATAAGCTACAACAAAAACCAATAATGTGGTCTTAAAGACCACCTAGCCTACTCCTAATGTGCCAAATCTCAGACCTTAACTATTTGAATTGAAGTCTGTGCAGTTGCTGCACTTTCTCCACAAACTGGGTTCATCCCGTGTCGACTTTAAAAATGTATTAGATTGACTAAAATGAAATTCAAATGCAAATGTGTGACCGATTGCTTAGAATGGATGAAATAAAACTTTAACAAGCTAGCTTAACATGTTTTAAACCTATTTGAGTGATCATGTCTAACTGATTCCAACAGATAATCAAGCAAGAACAGTTTCACATTTGTTTTGACTTTAGTGTGTTTGTATGCAATAAGAAGACTTGAATGAGTATACTAGCGATAAAAGAGACTAAAGCAACAACAAGCTTAGATCAAGATACCTCAGAAATCAGTTTTAGCAGGCAAACCAAACACCCCTTAAAAACTGTTAATCAAATGTAACTTGAGACAAAAACTAAACCAGAGGGTACTATTGATCAAATTGAGCTTAAACATCCTAAACACAACTAAATAGACTAATACAAACTGATGGTGACCACAGTTACAGATATAAGCATAATATTCAAAATGGTTTGAAAAGTGAAGATAGGTGAATAACTCACCACTGTCCAAATGTTGTTGCAGGCCAAAACTAAAACCAATGCTACACTAATTGAACCTACTCCAACCCATTTCAAGCATCTGCAACATCCATTTTCATTCCCAATTCCAATGTGCACCCACAGTTGACTATTGTTGACCAATGACCATAAGTCTTTGAAAACTTTGAATTTGAGCTTATACAAAGCTATTATAAGCTAATATGAACTGTTGAAGCTTAAAGATAAACTAAGAAAAGCTTTGATACTTAAGTTTGAAAATGAGAATTCCAACAAGAACTATACAAACATGAAATTAAATGAAACTTGAGATTAATGACTAAAACTTGATCAAACTTAAATGTAACCCGAGTTTAAGACTTAGGAACAAATTATTACAACTTTTGAGTTAAATTAAAACATAACTAAGAAAAACGACATAAAAGTAATTTAAAACTAAAATTCCTACCGCTTCATTCCTCTTCTTGCTTCTCTTTATACCCAAAGCCTTCTCTTTCCACTGAGTAAATCCCATCAAAAATCTCCACCCTGGATGACTTAGGTCATTTTGGCCATTCATTGTTTTTAGCGGAAAGTTGGTTTCCATATCTAGGACAGAAAGAGGCTACATTTATTGTGGTGGGATATTAGGTGAGGTGGGGAGACAAATGGTGGAGCAGAGTGGACCAGTAGTGGGCGGAGGAGGGGGTAGCATATACATGCTCGGGAAGACAGTAACTGGGGGCGGGGTGTGTTCTGTTTTTGAAACGTGGGTTTGGGTTGGATTCGGGTCAAGGGTATACTGGATGGGCCAGGGGGTTTAATTTGGGCTTGGGTTAAATACTAGGATCCGTTTGGATTTAGGATTAATAATAAATCCATGTTAAACACTAGGGACCATTTGTGTAATATTTGGAATTCCAAGGACCAAACATGTAACTTATGAAGATTTAATCCAAGGACTAATGTTGCCAACCTTTAATAGACCAAGTTATAGTTTGACACTTTTGAAAATTTCCAAGGACTAAATTTGACCATTTTGGATTTTCGTGGACTAAATTGTAATTTTCTCAAAACTTTTAGATTTTCCACCAAAGGACTAAATATGACAATTTATGATTTTAAAAGACCTTTGGTGACTTTTCTTTGAAATTTTGGCTCGTGGACTATTTTGACAATTTTATAAACTGGGGGACTAAAGCGCAATTTTGCAAATTTGATATGTTTTTCATCCGATTTTGATATTTTTGCATTTAAAGCACATAAAACATCGATTTGTGATATTTTGATCATTTTGATGTGTTTCGAGTGTTTTCGATGATTTTGCGCTTATTTTAGATAAAACGATGAGATTTACACACTCATCAAACATAAATATTGAAATAATCCAAGTCAAAAGACTTCAATACATTGGTCCCAAATGAAAATAAACCCAAATGAAATGTCTAAAATATAAAGTCTAAATGGCATCATAAGATCAAAACTAAAATCTCTAAGGTAAGTCCACTCAAGACTCATCCCAAAGCAATACCTCACTCCAATGCTTAGACACCGCCAAAGAAAAGAAATGCTACCGAGCTTCAAAAGCCCAAATGAATGATATACAAGCAAAACGAATACGAAACGAGAACGAATACGAAATAAAATGAAAGAAATATAGTGAAATCATAATCATTTCAAAAGATAAATCGGATAAAAGAATAAGTTTTATAGCTAACTACCTCGAGCCCATACACATATGCCATATCATAAACATATTCATAATCACATAAGGCGACATTTTGTGGGAGACCTACCAGAGTTATGAAGGACGTGCATGCACGCAGATCAATCATCAAACACATATAGCATATAACATATAATATATAACATATAATGATCTAGGATGCACCCATATCGCCCACAAACATACATTGATAATATAACATAAATTGAGCTCATAACAAATATCGATAAGGGACGTGGCGTAACTTCACTCTACTACCCTAGAGTCATGTCAAGTGCATTTATCGACACGGACAAGGAACCCCATGACTAGTTACTAATTGGCTCGGTGTCAAACTATCTTAGGTCAAATAAGAATGTCATAACGACATAGATCATATTTTATCAAATGTTTAGTCATGTTTTCAAAATCAAAGGTTTTATGATTCAAAATCAAAGCTCGGATAAGCAATACCAAATAGACACATTAGGTTCATAGCAAAGGCTTAGGAAATCCTAATATGAAAGCTAAAAGAAAACATTATACTAAACCTTTACTTGAAAAGGTCGAATATCTGCACTTATTCCAAAGCAAATGATCGAAAAGAAGACACAGGGAAGCAAAGAATTACTCCTTCTTCACGTAACCTATATACATTAACGGTCGTATATATTATTAATGATTCCATAATCGTCAAATGATCTTTTATTATTTTAGGGTTTTATAATTAAATGAGACTTAAATGTTTTATAATTAATATCGTAGATTAGGGTTCATATGTCATTTAGTAAAGTTTAGGGTTTCTCATTCTTTAATATCTCATTAATAGGCATTTAATTACATGTTACGCCTTTTAATGACTCGTCACTTAACCTAACACGTCATCAACATAATCTTTCCTTTTATGTTTTACCATATCGCTTTATGATTTTATGTGACATACAAGTTACTTATTACTCAGACACTAATTACACGATATGAGACACAATTCACAACTATTAGGGTTTAGCATTCCTTATTCTAAGTTAACATCTCAAAACTAGGGTTTACGTTAACATGACCTTTACTTAATTAATATACTTTCAAAAACTCATATGTGGTTCGGTTCAAATTAGGGTTTTCAATTAACAAGTTATTACGAAAGTCCTAGCTCATCTTCATACTTTACTCGTTCAAATTATCAAGTTTATACACCTTATTCGAAAGTTAAGCATGGTTCGGTCCTTATTACATAGGTTCGGCCCTTATTAAATCGACACAAACATGACCCGATTCAATATTACATATTACATACTTAACTCTTAAATACTTGTAAGGTTTAGTTATTAGGGTTTCCTTGTTTTTGGTTTCATACGCTCGGTCACAAAACAAAACAACATACACGACAAAAACAAAACATATAAAAATATATTAACGCAAGGTACATCAAAGGAAGACGAATAGGTTATACCTTAACTTAGTTGAAGTAAAACTCGACACCCATGGGTGTTTGTTTATTCGGCCGAGCAAAGAGAGAAAAGAAAAGAGAGACAAAACAAAACTAGGGTTTCACTTTTGTGATTTATGTATTGTATATATAGTAGTTGCATTAGATTTAGACTTGAAAAGGATTGGGTTTCGCTCGCCCAACCGAACACAACCCAAACGCACACCTTATGGCTTCGCCTTGATCCATTCGAAACAAAAGAAACACGACCCAAATCATTTACTTAAACTTGAAATCTTCGTCGCATCAAAATCGATCACGTAATATATTTTAGTTAGGTTTTTAATTATTCACAAGTTAACTTTTAAATTTCATTTAGTGTTATAAATATATTTTACGATTTCTAAATTTTAGTTCCAAGGGTATTTTAGACTTTAATCGATTTTAGATTTTCGTGTTTTACAAGAGCGATCCTCGTTATTTAACGATTTCAACTTGACTAAGAATTCCATTATGAACCTTGGACATATCTTTTGTTGATTTCAAGAAGACATTCTAGTCCTATGGTTCGGAAGGAGGTATTGATACCTTCTTCGAATTGTAGAGAGGTGTCTACACACGTCCTTCTTCGAAGTGACGGTTGCTGAGGTTATTGAACCCACTGACATGAATGCCGTGTGTTGGGTTCATGGAGATGTTCGGAGAGTAGACGCTAGTGAGTGAAAAATCAAACTCGATTCATGCGCTATAGTTGAACCTATAGAAATGAAGAGTTAATAGAAAGTGATGTTTGTGTTCAACCTATGATTATCTAATGTTTTACTAGATTTTTATTAACAATGGTTTTTAACAACAATGACACTTAACTCACTTATGGTTTTGACATTCTAGTGGAATATTTCTTTTAGAGAAGTGGTTTTATTTTGCATGAAAATCTGCTTTCAAAGAGGACGGATCCCACTTGCCTTTACAAAAGGGATCCGCTAGTATATCTTCCCGGATATGTAGATATGTAGTTACTGTAAATGTATTTTACAAAACATAGGTTTTACAATTTTATTCCCAAGATATATGTTTTAGCATACATTTTCTTTTAGCATGCATACATGACTTCTAATGTATCACATGAGTACGAAACATATGAAACAAAAGAAATGACAAACACATTATGATAATAATAACCTAGATAAACTAGACTATTAATAATATTTCATTTCAATGCTTAGAATGATACAAAGGATCGGGTATATAACCCCAATGTAGATTAACAACACAAAGTAAATGTCTCCGTATGTGAACTTCATCATAGGGAACACAAGTGCGATGAGTGTTAAGACGATGAGCACGAGGCTTAAATGGAGAGAAGATGAAGTTTTGAATGAAAGAAATTTTGAAATTGGAAGATTTGAAAAGTGGGATAGAGTGATCGACGGTGGGAGTATTTATGGGAAAGGAGAAATTTTTGATGTTTGTGTTTTTTGTTTTATTATTAGAAAGATATATTTTTAAAATAAAACACAAGTTTTATAAACCACTACTATAGACGAAAGAGTGACACGTATGTGAAAAAAAGGCTTCTTAATGAAGCTTCATGTAATACATGTATATGCACAAAAGATAATCATATAAATACTTAAATAGGCATACTTAATTATCAAGGAAAATAAAAAGAAAGTCATACCTCTAGCGCACTTAGGAATGTCTTTACAAATGACACAACAAATGTCACTTAGACGATTCCCGCCTCCTTTCATGCTTAAGATACCTTCTTAAGGAAGGTATTCTTGTTACCAAGTGATTCCTATAGCTTGGTGGTTATGAGCTTGACTAATTAACATGACAAAGAAGATTAGTGCAACTAAATGAAAAGGAGAATAAGAAAATTGTTGTTATAAAATCAACATCCAAGCATATAGTTTTAAAAGACATGGTGTTTGTTTTATGAAAACCTTCTTTGTAGTTTTCAATTAACTATGGATCGATCAAGTTTTAAAGTACAATATACTTTAAGAAACTTGGTAACGAAGCTCGATGCCAATTGTGGAAAACTGTAAGGGGGTTGAATAGTTTTGCCAATTAAAACTTCCTTTTAAACTATTTAGATCGACTTATGTCAATCTATTTGAACGTGTGTGTTGGATGTTGATAAACAAGCATATAAAAGCATGTAATGAAAAGATAAGAGTAAGAAGCACAAAACCACAACGCGAGTATTTATAGTGGTTCGCCACAAGGACACCTTCCTTGCCCTACTCCACTCCCCAAGTCACCTACTCAAGAGTTCGTAAACACTACACCAATCTCCTTATGGCGGAGAAGCCTCACAACGCCGCCACCCTTTTTCCAAGGTTAGGCTAACCACCGGTTCTTTCACCCAAGGTGAACCACACCTACACAACGTCGCCACCCTTTATAAGGTACTAGGCTAAGTATCTAGTTCTTTCACACCAAGGTGAACCACACCTACACAACGCCGCCTACCCTTTATTAGGTACTAGGCTAAGCACCTAGTTCCATTGCAATGGAGGAACTACTACCCAACACTACACCAACGACTAATCCCAAAGGAGATCCACTCCTTTTTACAACATCATCAAGGATATCAATATCCTTGGATCTAGTACTAGTCTATCTTGTACATCGAAACACACTATATCGAATGTACATCTAATGCACCTTTCACTAATGCCTTTAACAAGATCTTCAAGACACCCTTCACTAATGTCTTGTGTCTTGACTTCTAAGCACCCTTCAATAATGCTTCTAGTCTTGACTTCTAAGCACCTACCACAAGTGCTAATGATGTGGACGATAGATACCCTTCACTAATATCTTCGCCTCGACACTTGAGACACCTTTCACAAATGTCTTCAACACTTCTTAGGAAAAGATAAACAATCATCAATAAGAAGACTTGAGTCTTGATGATGAGGAAGCATGGCAACTCATGGACTCGAGCTTGCTCGGCTTCAAAGGTGGTGATCTCGCCTTTAAGAGAACCTAGAAGATCACACAAAACAAAACTACAAATATAGATCTCTTGGATACGAGGTTAGAGAGTTTTCAACTATAGGGGAAAGTATGTTAGAAAGGTGAGAAACAATGAGGAAATGGCTCACTATTTATAGAGGAAAAATTCTCCGTTCCCCTGATCCCACTTGATCCTTCCACAAGGGATCCGCTCAGCGTAAAGTTGGGATCCGGACGCCCCTTACCCATGGGTATTTTGGTTATGGGTCATGGGTCATGGGTCGATCCATGGGTCTTTAGCTAGATACAATGTATCTCTGAGTGCAATGCACCTAGTCATATGGATACGGGTCAAAACCATGGGTTATGGATATTATCCATATATGATATAAGCATGATGTCATGCAACGGGTTACGGGTCAAGCTCCATGGGTCATGGGCTTTGGGTTGTACCCAACTACATTTAATGTATTTGCCCAATGAGTTATGATACTTAAGTTTCTACCCATTTATATTACCCAATATATTACATATTAGTTATGTGTATATTTTACCCAAATATGTAAACACTAGTTGTTGTGCATATGTAATATTAAATCATAGAAACACTTATACTTGTTTTAGTGTTTTATGTGAAAATGTGAATATGTTAGAAACTATTAGTTCAAACCATTTACGTATTCTATTTGTTTCGTTAAAATGATTTTACGTTTGTTATCGACAAAACATTAAGATCGTAAAATATAAATAAACGCTTTACGGCTTATTTGTATTAACAGGACAAAACCACCACCGACACTTAACGATAACCCCATCGGCTTTAACAAGAGCGAGATATTCGTGCTTTTCTCCGCCGACGAAGAGCTTGATATTGAAAGCGAGGAGGAAGTTCTAGTCATGGCGATGATATGGACATCGATGTTCAACCCACTTACCAAGAACATTAGCTCGATCCAAAGAGGCTAAAGAGTCACCCTTCGAGCCTAATGATAACTCTTTCGACTCGCACCATCCTCTTGTCCTCAAGAACTAAAAAGTATGACAACGTTTCTTCCCTCACCGAAAGACAACCGTTAAGTTACTTAAGAAGGATATTCGTAAATTATATGATGGGGTTACGATGAACCGTATGATCCGTGATGCGAGGTCAGCCGCTAGTTATGATGATCTCAAGGCTTCTGTTGAAGAAAATTTCACGGATAATGGTCAACACAAGGAAATCATATATCAATCTCTTGACACCCTAGATGATCACTTGAAGAAGTTTCTCAAAGCTTTTCAGGATGCTCACACCAAACTCGACAGAATCAAAGAAGCGGCTAAAGATGACCCTGTACTGAACAAGAAGGTTCTTGAGGCGACTGACACATATGTCAAGAACTCATCAAACGCCACTGAACTCATCACACTGCTCAACAACTCCATTGTTCAGGGTCTAAGTTCATCAATAGGGGCGATCCAGTCCTCTCAGAAAGAAAAATGATAAAAATGTGGGAAAAAGTTCAAAGAAGCTCAGGATCCTAAACTACTTGCCCTCAGAAAGAAAAATGATGAAAGAGAAAAGAGGATGGTTGAAATAAGACAGAAAATAATTAGTCATTACAACCGGTAATGACAAATGAAAGAGGCTGTAGGGATGGCAAAAATCCGCATCAGATGGGACTCGATCCCCAAACCCGATTTTGACCTGGAATCCCGAGTTGACCGAGGATGGGGACGGGATGGGAATCCTCAAATAATGAAACCGGACGGGATAACATAAATCCTCGAACCCGACCCAATACGATCTTTCTAGTGTATAAGTATTTAGAATTTATATGTTATATCCATACTGATTACTTGTATATGTATATGTATATATGTTTACGAGTATCGACATATATATTTATATGCATATGTGATATTTATAAAATCAAGACCTTTTATACTTAGAAGATAAGCACCAACCGATATTACTTATTATTTTGTCCAATAAACACATGATACATATTGTTTTTACATTATATGTGATGTTACAACGCTGGGATCTTTAAAGTTGAATCGAAATCGTAATGAATCTAACTATGTGTGATGTACGATCGCTCGAAACACTTTATGAGTTAAAATTTTATATTTCGATGAGTTGGTGGAAAATTTATGTTAGTTCATAAGGATAGAAAATCCTCGAATCACGTGATCCCCGATCCCCACGTGGGGACGGGATGTAAAGCTGATTCCACGATGAGGATGGGACGGGATGGGGATGGAGTGTGAAAGCGAAGATGGGATGGTAATACAATCCCCGAAATTTCCGTCTGCTGCCATCCCTAGAGGCTCGAAACTATTATCGATATGTTGACGGTGATGAACCGATGAAGTTGGTCATCATTACACACTGCCTAAGTTTTGTTTTTTTTTTTTTTTTTTTTTTGTAAGCTTAAATTATTATGTTAGCTGACTCGTTCGGAAATGATAAATGATAGTTTTCTCCTCATAAATATGGAAAGTAAATGATATAAGTGCGACATAAAGTGATATCTTATAAAGATATCAAAGTGAAGTGTTACCATAAACGTCTTGCTCACCTAGTTCCTCCACTTTTTTGTCCCAACACTTGGGAACACACATGCCTCTTTCTATTCCGTCCCATTTTATGAAATTTCTTTTCTGTCCCATTGTATGGAATGCATATCGTTATTAATTTTTTTAAATAAGGAAAGTGACATACATAAAATACACGTATGCGTATGTATGAATGGAACAAGAATATACACAATAGTGGTGAAGATATTTTTCGAGTCTAAAATGAAAAGAACTGAAAGGAAAAGAAAAAAAGGGAAAAAAAAAAAAAAAAAAAAAAAAGAGAAACATCATACGAGTAAAAAGAAAGTTTACCAGTTTTCTGTTTCATAAATAAGAAAAATAAGGATAAAAGTAGCTCATTCTCTAAATTCCCGGTTTGACAAAATATTCTCAACTTTGAGAGAAAAGTTAAGAAAAATATTGAAAGCATTTTTTACTTTCATCCTCTATTATTTCCTGTCGCCCTTTAGAAAGAAAAAAAAGACTTGAGAGTTGAGACTATGACATTTTATATTGTCCTCTTCATTTTTATTTCGTTCTCCATATAAAAACTCGTAAGCAATGGGTCAATTCTATTGTATGGCTTCACTAGTAAACTTAGAAAGTAAAAAAAAAAAAAATGATCATCAAACATAAACGATCCAAAACTGTTGCTCATCTTATATTAAATTGAGTAGTGATTGTCATACCTAATTGGTATGATTAATTCTTTGCCGAACAAAGATCTTAAGACATGTGACAAAATCAATGGTATATGTAAAAGGAAAAAGATAGTGAGATCCATTATTCAACAACGAATGGAGTAAAGAGATATAATTACCATGCGAATTAGACATCCTAATCATTTTCCTATTAAATTTTACCAGAGTTTCACTTTTGTTTTTCATCGGTGAACATCCTGCATCTTCTTTACACATAAATCTATATATATCAGTCTAATTGGCATTTGAGTCTTGTTTAGTTTACCTCTAACACGTTGTGGTCCCTTAGAACGACAGCTATGAGATTTGGTTTTATTTGTGTGGACTAGCACATGATGAAATTAAATTTTGTGACAGAATTTGGTTGTAGCCTAGTGGGAGGACCGTTTCTTGTCACGTAATTTAAATTTGGTGAATCTAGAATATCATAAGTTTTTTTTTATTTTGGTGAATCTAGAATATCATAAGTTTTTTTTTTTATATGTCAATGTTGAATGAAGAGCCAGCGAAAAACTTGAAAGGGTCCAGTAGTTTGACTGTTTTAAAATTATAGTTTCGATATCTTATCGTGAAATCAAGCAATGATAATATGTAAAAGTAAATAAAAGATAAAAAATAAATAATGAAAAGTTCAAGCCACAACACAAAAATTTATATTAGTTCAGTAGCGAAGCTTCTTTCTCGCCCAACTTTACTCCTTGAGTTTCCGACTCGAGAGTCCACTTCACTATGTCAACAAGTTCCCTTACTTGGTAGACAAAACCGTACAACGTCCCTTACACTTTTACCGATACTAAGCTAAATATCGAGTTTTAATCGAGGTAGAACCCACCTTTCTCTCTAGGTATTTTGAGGACTAAAATACTAACCTAACTCTCTATTTTGGTGTATGATATTTGCTTATGACCTTTGGCGTATGGTAGTGAAATATAATAATACAACTAAGCTGCAAATACAAAAACTAACGACTATGACACATAAGACTTGAAATTCTTCTTGTGTTCTTCCCTTGCTAGAAATATGGTTAGTTGTGGATTACTTGTAATGAACATAAAACTAGAAAATGATCAAATAGTTGAATGCATGAATATGAAAGAATGCTATTAAGATTATTACAAGGGTAAGAAAAATGGCATGCAAGTGACTTGCTTAAATAGGCAAGGCGTGGGCTTACAAACCCTTACGAATCCACGAATCCCTTTGTAAGAGATCCGTCCATTACGAGGGATTCGTCCCTTTGCTGCACGCCCACATTACTAGCTGTTTTTATGGGTCATTCATGTCTTGCATCAAATCTTTTCATACTTGTGATGCAGGTGAATGTGCAGGGATGATTGTCAAAATTCCTTCTCATTTTAAGCTTTTATTCTTATTTGATCCTAACTATATATATATATATATATATATATATATATATATATATATATATATATATATATATATATATATATATATATATATATATATATATATATATATATATATATATATATATATATATATATATATATATATAATATATTATTACAATTTATTGTAATTTAATTAATTATAATTTTATCATATAAACGCCATTGATTTTTGTATTGGTCATGATTCTTTTCTCATGGGTCCCGATTTATTGATAGTGTATTTTTAATGAAGGATTGTAGAAGTGTATTCTATATATATATATATATATATATATATATATATATATATATATATATATATATATATATATATATATATATATATATATATATATATATATATATATTAGTAAAAGATTTCTCCGATAAAATTTACTATATCAAAAAAACATTTAATTATAATGGAATGTGGTGAAATACCACATTAACTTCAAGAACCGATTGAATAAGCACCAGATCATTTGTGTCATTAACCCCAAGCAACCGTTTGAGTAAATTCATTCTAAAATTGCTAAACACATAATACTATAAAAGGGCTAAGAATGTTTTTCATGCAAAAAGTATGTTTGATGCTTTCCACATTTGCATTTCTATTATTACCAAAGTGATAAATCACGTTTTCAATGAAAAATTGCATTAGATATATGTACGAAAGTATAAGCAACACAAAGATGAACAATAGAACCTTTATTCAAACCTAAGCCACAATAGTCGACTTTAGATTAAGTTTACAATGGTATCCAAAATATTACAAGATTAGATTAATGTCAATGAGACAATAATCATGTAAGTAAAAGACAAGACAAGATCAATGAAATGATCGAGAAAGAAAGAAGAGTGTGATATAATGACCGCACACACAAGTGTATCTAACCCTAGATTAAGGGACTTATTAAATAGGAGATTAAGTTACACTAAGACCCTCTAACGGCTATAAATGTCTCATCGCAGAATGAGAATAGCTTGAAACGAGCATCTTGGAACTTTAAACCTTTTATTCGTTGTCCATGATTAACCCTCGAGAATCTCTCGCAATGAACATAACTTGAAAACCATTAGCAATTGATAGAATGATATGTTTGCCACGCATTGATACCCCAAAATTTAACATTCCCCTTAATCGATGAGCAAACATATCAAACAATATCAATTTTCACACAAAATTTATCGCCGATGTATTGTGGAGGTTTTTAGTGAGTATGTCGCCAGCTTGTTTGAAGAGCCAATCTTTTTGCACTTATAACACCTCTAGCAATTTTTTCCCCGATGAAGTGAACATCAATTTCAAAGTGTTTTGATCTTTCATGGAAAAATGGGGGTTGACAAGAAGTTGTAAAGCGATTTGTTATCACAAAAAGATTAACAGGAGATTAATATCAACTTTTAGATCCTTTAAGATTTTTGAATCCAAATGATTTCACAAAGCAGAGACATAGATCTATATTCGCTTCTTTGGAAGATTTTGAAAGAGTGTTTTGTTTTTACTTTTCCATGAGATCGACAACATTAAAGAAAACACAATACCACCGTGATGTATTTTCGGTTTTCTTGCATTTGCCCAACAAGATCACTATATCCTTCAAGATGATTTTCGAGTTGTTTGAATTGTACCTTAGACCTTTTCCGGAGCTCCTTTTAGATATCTCGAACATTGAGGCACATTCCGATGAGATTTCGCGGAGAATGCATATATTGTGCGGCACAATGAACCGAGTATGAGATGTCGGTCTTGTATGGGTGAGATAGATAAGTTTCCCAAGTAACTTCGATAACCATGATGTTGACAAGTAAGGATCATCAGCAGTGGGAATGTATGGAAGGACGTAGTTGGGTTCCATAGAGGGACACTGTGTTGCACCCAAGAAGGCCAAATTTTTTGAGGAGTTCAAGACAATATTTTCTTTGGGAGAGACAAATGTCATTCCAGCTTTTAGAACCTCAAGGCCAAGAAAATATTTTAAATTTCCCAAGTCTTTAATATGAAATTTTGATTTTAGAAACTCTTTGAATAGGTTTATCTCATCAATGCAGCTTCCAAGAAGGACGATATCATCCACATAAACAAGCGAGCAATAAACTTGTTATTCTCTCTGCTTTTGGTGAACAAAGAGTGATCATTAACAGTTGAACACGTATATTTTCTTTAAACACCGACAAGTTTTTCATTCCATTTCACGGGAGCTTGTTTTAGGCCATATAGAGACTTGACAAGTTTACAAACTTTATTCTTATTGTTCTCATTACGTGAACCCCTGGGGATGGTCATATAGATATCCTCATCAAGATCTCCATACAGAAAGCATTGTTAACATCAAGTTGAAAAAGAGGCCATTTGTTTTTACTGCCTAAGGCAATAAGACATCTAACGAAGAGACATTTTCACAACAAGAGAAAAGTTTCATCATAGTCTATTCTTCCTTTCGTTATAGCCTTTAACAACTAATCTAGCCTTGTATCTATCAACTTCACCATCGGCTTTATATTTGATTTAAAGATCCATTTGTAGCCAATAGAGTTCGTTAGAGATAGATCGCTTATATCCCAAGCATGGTTTTCATTTAAGGCCTCAATTTTAGAGTTCATAGCATCAACCCAATTACTATCAAGGATAGCTTCTTCATAATGTAGGTTCAATACTTTTATTAAGACTAGATGCAAAGCAAGAATTATCTTTGTTAAGATTAGGTAATTAACCACCTTTTCAACACCATATTTGACTTTTCCTTCTACAATAAAGTCGTTAAGATTACCGGGCAACTTAGAGACTCGTTGACCTTCTAGCGAGAGCGGTTGGCAAGCCTCTTTCTTGTTCAAAGAATCGGTGTTGTATCAAGAGAATCGTAAGATGCATTAGCGGATGTGATTCATGTGATATGGTGCCCTCGTGGTGTGTATTATCATCTATAGATGTTGCAACCGGTTCGTCAATCCTAGTAGGATGACTTACCACCGTGCCATCATCATAGGATGTCACTCTCCCTTCATCATTGGGACTTATTTGTGAGTCAAAGAAATTTTTGATTTAAATCTTTTGGTACAAAAGTTTCAACAAAAGGTTTGACAAGGTATTTTTCATTTTGAAGGAAAACAGTTTCATAAAATTTGACATCTCCGGAGTAAAAGATATTTTTGTTTCTAGGCTCAAGAGTTTATAGCCTTTTTCTCATTTGAGTAACCAATAAGGACACTTTTTTCGCACCTACTACCAAATTTATCGAGATGTTGAGAATGGTGGCATAGCATAAGCGACCAAAGACTCTAAGGAGAGAGAGTGAAGGGTCATGCCCATACACAAGGAATAAGGGGACTTGCTGCATGAATCAAGAGGTAACTGTTTATGACATGGGCAGATTTAGAACACATTCAAGCCAAAGATATAGAGGTAATTCCCCACAAACATAAGGGATCTAGCTACATTAAGGAGATGCCTATGTTTCCTCTCTGTAATACCATTTTGTTGTGGTGTATAAACACAAGAGGTTTGATGTAAAATTCCTTTTCATGAAAAAGTGTTGAAGTTTATTATTGACAAATTCGTCCCATTGTCACTTCTAAAATTTTAACATTGTGTTCAAATTGATTTGATAGCATATAAGTAAAGTTAACAATGGAAACATAAACATCATCCTTCCCTTAAACATATAAACCCACACCGCTCGGAATAGTCATCAACTATGGTTAAAAATATTTGTAACCATCTCTGCTAGTGACTTTATATGGTCCCCATACATCAAGATGAACAAGTTGACCAATTTTAGTTGATTTATGTTCACTTAGAGGAATGGTTCCCCGTTTGTTTAGCTTTCTTACAAGTATCACAGAGATGATCGAGTTTGGATGTACTATCAAATTTAAGAGTAGGTTTAAGATGTGTAGGACTTGGTCGTAGGGATGACCAAGTCTTTGATGCCGAGATTTCTAGAAACATGACAAATGATATGCGCTTATTAGAAATAATCTTACATGTAGAATCAATATCAAACATATATAACCCATTGTATTGTTTACCAATCCCCACAATCCTTTTTGATGTAAATCCAGATATAGCAATTAGATTCGTTAAACCCAACAAACATCTTATTGTCTCTAGCAATTTTATGAACAGACAGCAGACTAACATTGTACTCAGGAACAACTAGAACATCAAAGAGTTAGGTCATTATTGACCTTTAAATCACCAATTTTAGTAATTAAGGCTTGAGTACCGTTGGGATGTCCAAATGCTAAGCCAAGATTTGAAATGTTAACAACATTGATTAAAAAATTTCGACATACGATCATGTGTCGATTTGCACCGTAGTCAACAATCCAACCAAGACCGATGTTTTCGGATAAGGATTTTGTGTTGTTGTTAAAAATTGTTGAAGTTTACATTAAACTTGACACCGCCATTAAAGAAGGTTCCCGAAAATTTTTACACCAAGTTGGCATTAGCAGGTGACACATTGTTGTCATTGAGAAGACTCATAAGTCCGGAGAGTCGCTCATTAGACAAGGAAACAGAGAGTTGCTAGCACTATTATCGGTGATATGATTAGTTTCAAAGTGAAACATTGTTACAAATGAAAGGTTTACCATTAAAATTCCTTTAACATATCCAGCAGGATAACCAACAAGATCATAACATCTATCAACAAATGTGACCGTGTTTTTTTGCAATTAGTACATTTGAGATTCATGTTTGGTCCTCTCGCTATTTGAGTTGTTACTAGTATTAAAACCGTAACCTTTGTTATTAAAACCTTTTTGTTATCGTAAAATTTTCCACCATCGTAAGTTTTTGCGGCAAGGTCGAGATTGGGTTTAGCGAGCTATTCCCGGATGAAACATTTCGTGAGATTCTTCTCCAGACAACAGAGAAAGCGCTTTGACATTAGGTAAAGGATCTCGGTTAAGATATTGCTTCGATGGGGACATAGGAGTCATCAGACCCATAAGAAATTGCATTAACTTGATTAGTCGATTGTGTTTTCAAAATGTTTTGCGCCTCACAAGTGTAGGGAGGCAAGCTAATCATACAATCAAATTGTTTCCATAAAGAGTTAAGGTTGTTATAATAATCGAGAAGAGAGACCCACTTTGACTAAGAGAGTTTATATTTTATGCAAATTAAAATAATGAACCATCAACCTTATCATAAGTATCTTTAAGATCATTCCACATTTCATAAGCGCTTTTAGCATAGATAGCACCAAAGAATAGTTCGTATGGAGAGTTAAGAATCCAAGTAACCACAACGAGTTACAAGTATCCCATTGATTAGCAAGACTAGGTTCGAATCATTTCTTATGCAAGTACCATCAATAAACCCTAACTTATTATGGTTCCTTAAAGCAAAGGTCATGGCCATATTCCATATTTTATAATTTTCGGCCCAGTGAGTTTAATAGAAATAATGGGAGTACCATTGGTATTGTTAGGTGTAAATACAAAGCATCACCAAAGGATAAGCTTTTCTCGGTGGAGAGCCACTAATATTATCATCACCAATAGCCATAATGCAAACAACAAGATGACGAGAGATAATAATAAGAGCAAATAGACAAATAAATAAGACCTTGTATTTAAGAAACAACAAGCACCAAGCACATGGACTAGTGGTAAACCGTAGCAGTATCTGCACCACCCAAAGCGTGGCGATCAAGATGTTAGTCTACCCGTTTGCACCAACAAAGACTTAAGTCTTGTATGTTTGAAGAAGAGATAAGACTTAGACTTACAGAGAAATATGCAATGAAGAACAAATCACAATTACCCTAGATTCACTTAGTCTAGTGGCTAATTGTAAGTGAAGATAACCGTTGATTACGCCAAGAGTGAATAACCCCAAACCACCAATTTGTTCAGAGAGAGAATCAATGAGCACAAGCTCGATACCATGTACGAAAGTATAAGCAACACAAGATGAACAATAGAACCTTTATTCAAACCTAAGCCACAATAGTCGGCAGATTAAGTTTACAATAGTATCCAAAATATTACAAGATTAGATTAATGTCAATGAGACAATAATCATGTAAGTACAAAGACAAGACAAGATCAATGAAATGATCAAAAGAAGAAGAGTGCGATACAATGATCCGACACACAAGTGTATCTAACCCTAGATTAAGGGACTTATTAAATAGGAGATTAAGTTACACTAAGACCCTTCTAATGGCTATAAATGTCTCATCGCAGAATGAGAATAGCTTCATCTCAAACGAGCATCTTGGAACTTTAAACCTTTTATTCTTTCATCCACGATTAACCCTCGTAGAATCTCCTCGCAATGAACATAACTCTGAAAGCCATTAAGAATTAATAAAACGACATGTTTCTGCTGATTGATACTCCAAAATTTAACAATATATTTCTCAAAAGGGAATATACCTTCTAGATGGTTAATCTTGGATTATCACTAAAATGATAAGTTCTTAGTTTCATGCATGTTTTCATTGGCTACGTTCCCATTATAGTTGTCAAATGAAGAATAGAACATTTCGTTATAAGGAAAGTAATGTTTAAAACAAAGTGTGAGTAAACATATGTGAAAGTTTATAAATGTACGCGATGTTTAATAAAATGATGCATGTGTTTAATGCATTATGCATGATAAACTCTTCTTTGATCGTTATATAAGTTTTAGGGATCTAAATTCATATCTTAAGTGATTTTCGTCAAATGAAAACTTAAGTCTAAAACTTGTTTAGTGAAACTTTTACTTAATATGTTTTTTTATTTGTTATTAGCAAAACGTAAAAAATCGTTAAATAACAATAACGTTTTTTTAACGTTTATTCGTATTAACCAAAAACAAAAAAAAAGTGCTAATATATATAATGCATCAACTTTTAATTGTTTGTGGTGACTAGTGAGTTAAGAATTATCTCTTTTGGGGTGAAAATGAAATGCAAAAAGTGACATCGTTTTCAATTGGTAAGGGTATATATGATACTTTTTACATGTTCTTACTTCACGTCACGTGTTTTATATTGGGTCATTCGGTCATTCCTTTTGTTACATTTAATATGTAAGTTATATATAAAGTGAATCTAATTCTAGGTTACTTGTCTTCATTTGATTATATCAAAGGCCGTTTGCTCTTATCAATAGTTGTTATATTTTCTTCCTTTTTTCAAAAGCTTAAAAAGAAAAGGTACTAGAAAGACCTAAAGATTATAGAAGGAAAAACAAAAGTGAAACAAAACTTAAAAAAATGTATCTCTTTTCTTTTCTGGAATCATCAGGAATTGGTTTTGTATCACCTTAAACATATGATAATATTAGAATTTTATAATAGTATGAGTTGGATAATTTTGTTGTCCTGTCTTATGTTTCTAGATCCTGATAAACATGTTAGCAAATAAGTTCCGGAGATGATTTCTGTAACTTATTATAGTTCCATATATCACTAGATACTTTGATACATGCATGCAACAAGATCACGATCAAATATATGGAACAACGTACACACAACATTAGTGGTTTGTACATTGATTCTATAGGTTTTGCAATAAGAAAGGCCTAAATATATTCTTTTGGATAAGTATATGATTAGTATAGTTATAGTTCATAACTTCATATGTCATGAGTCAAGGATTTGTTGTCTAGTTCCGGCATTTCATATTTTTCAAAATCATATTCTCGCTTTTGTCATTTGTCACTTGTCACATTCAAAATCATATTCCTAACTTTTGACATTTGGCACGTTAGCAATGAACGTAATTTTCAGTTTGAAAGTGTGGATTCATGGACGGACTTTAGTAGAGACCGTGAAAGGTCCGACCCTCCTAAAATTTTGAAGTTTTTACTTATATTTCTTATAAAAAATATAACTTTTGCCATCCCAAGTTAAATGTTATAACACTCGGCCTTTCTAATAATTTCACTCAAGTTCCGTCTATGTGTGGATCCTAAATGCGCTTGAGTATACAAACCAAAAAGTTTAAAACAGCACTTTAGAAACGTACTTGAATGGCGATAAAATTTAGCCAAGTTCTAATACATCTTATGGCAATGTTGAATGTTTAAATTCCCGTAGGTTTAATTTTATCAATAACTACCATTTAATTTTATTAATAATTTTATCAATAACTCTAATGGATTCTAATCTTATAAACCGGGCTTAGGTTGACTAACTTAATCCATCTAAAAGGTTGTTTACTTTCTTCTTAGTGGGAAAAAATGTGCTCAAACCCCATGGCGCTTGCATTTATTGAATCGCAGAGAATGGAATTGCAGTAGAGAATGGAATTGCAAGGAAAGAGAATGAAGTCGAAGAAACGGAATTAAGTTTTTTACTCTTTTTCTAAAAAGGCTAATTAAGTTTGTTTTTTTTTTTTTTTTTTTAGTGACACTAAAAGCAAGTGGGTCCTTCTTTGTTGTTGCCACATGTTGGGGAGAAAAGCCATTTCATTTCCTTTGTGATACAGATCATCTAAGAAAATAAGTGAGCCCAACAAAAAAAAAGAAACAATAATGCATATTTGATGCGGATTTTGTAAGACCACAACAAGTTTTACAATCCTTCTAGCAGGCAGATCTAATCGTCAGAACAGAAGATAGTGTGCGACACAAGAGATTGATCGTTCTCTGCGAATAGTGTTGTGAAGCCAGAAGTGTATGTCGAGATATGTCTAAAGGTGAGGGACGAGTCTTTTTGTATTTTTTTATTTTTTAGAAAGCAAATTAAAATCTCGGTGTTTTGAATAGTGGGCGTAACTTCCTGTTTCTACGCCTAAGCTCTTTCTACGCAGAGTTTTTTGGCGGGAAAACTTGAGTAAAATTTAAATTTTGAGGGAGACTAAACGCTCAATTTTACGCGAGATTCAAATTTTGGTTTAACTTGGAAAATTTTTGTCAAAATTCAAATTTTTGACCCAAATTCAAATTTTTAGGTCAAATTTGGCGTCAAATTGTCATAACTCAAATTTTCATACGACTTTAGAATTGATTTTTATAGTGAATTTCAAATTTTGGGAGAAAATTTTTTACGCTAAGAACCAAGGTTACGAGTACGACTTTCGGAAAAACCTCAACCAAGCTTAATCTTCATCAACCACAACTCCTTTATCGTTGAATCGATCCTCCATCAACTTTATCGATCATACCTTCATCAATGGCAACTCAACAAGACATTCATGCGGTAGGTCACGAAACCGCCCTCCTATGTTGGCAAAAGGTGGTTATCTTCAATGGACAAGTCGAATGCTCCGCCACATCAAGACCAAACCTAATGGGAAACTCATGATTAAATCCATTCAGATGGACCCTTCCAAATCGACAAGTTCATGTACCGAAATGCAGATGCAACACCTCCCGTCCCACCATCCTCTCATCTTCAAACCGAATCGTAATACACCAAGAGGATCGTAAACAAGTCGATGCGAGATGACATGGCAATTCATATTGTCCAACCGGGTTTACCAATAGACATTTTTTCTTTGTGAGCAGGTTGTGAAACCGCTTCGATATGCTGGAACGTGTTAGACGACTATGCTATGGAATGTAAATTGGTAAACAAGACATGGAGAACAAGTCGCTAACCGAATGGGAAAAGTTTACATCTACACCGTGAGAATCCATTGAATCCTACTATGGAAGGTTTTGCACTTTGATGAATGAGCTTATCGTAAACAAGTTGGCACCCGAACAATCGCTCAAAACATAAAGTTCTCGAATAATCTTCCGTAAGAATGGGTACGATATGTCACTATTGTTAACCAAACAAAGACTTACATCGGTGAACTTTGATCAACTAAACGATTTTCGAAACAAAACCAAGTCGAAGCGAATGAAGTCGTGAAAGAAAGATTGGCAAAGAATCATGATCCATCGGCACTTATTGCTAAGACTTAAACTACAAGTGAATACACAACAACAAGCTTCATCATCTTCCAACAACAACTTGCAGAAATACATTCAACAACCACAACAACAATTCTATCCACCGTAACAACAAGTCATTCAACAACCGTATCCACAATACCGTGAGCAAGGAATCACCGATCCCGAATCGAACAAGAAAATGCTTTGCTGGTGTATTTTCTTTATCGATAAAGCATTTAGCGCCGTACGGGTAATCAGCGGTTCCATATCGTGGTAACTGTCGGTCAAGATGTTGGAAATCGGATGGGACGAATGTTGGGAATAGAGCGTTGGTAATCGTAATGGCAATGTTGCGGCTCTAGTCGTTGGGAATTATGGAAATGTGAATCGTGGTAATCGATTAAGTGTTATAACCGCCAAGAGTGGGTCACATGGCAAGGAATTGTCCTACTAAGCCGAAAAAGAAGGATTTTGCGATCTTCGTAAAGCTATGCTTTAGCACAAAAGGCGAACTGGAATGCAACGAGTCTTGAGGAACATGACTTTTCGCTATTATGGATGATTTGGAAGACCGAGGACATCAATGCAAACCGCGTCTTCATGGCAAATCTTCAGAGACTAAGTACGACATCGACTGACGCACCTCCCGCCTATGACGCAAATGCAAGATCTAAGGTACCAATCATTGATCCATGCTATAACAATGTCATATGTGATGTGTTTACTCATGATGAACGAAGATTCTCGCGACATCGGCACCTACTTATGATACATACTGACAATCCGAGTTGTAGCAATACTAACTCTGAAACTCCATACGTGGATCCTAATGGAGGTCGTGTGGCACAAAATAACGAGGCCGATGAGGAAACACGTGCTTATTTTGAATCATTAATCAATACATGTGGCATCGAAATTGAGAAAGTTAGTAAGGTCAATCGCGAGGTTAAGGCCGTGAATAAAAATTGACCGCTGAGCTTGAGAGTTACAAAGAGAACGCGAGCCTTTGAATTTCATACAAACAAACTTCGAATTAGAAATTGGTTATCGAGATTCTGCTTAAGAGAAAACAATTGCAACTCAAGTATGACACACTTGATGTGAATCAACTTGAAAATAAAATCTTTAAACAAGGAAATTTCTCGAACTAAATGACCAACTTTCTAAACAAAAACACTGCTTTCGATCTTGAAAAGAGAAGAAACAATTGATTGTCGATTTTTCAAAACGAGAAGATTCTTCTTGATGAAATTCGGATAAAAATGAGATAATCAAAAATTGGAAAATTTGCTTGTTACAACGGGTCATTCAACCAAATCAACTAATATGTCGATTAATCAAACAAATCCAGATTTTCATACAACTCAAAAAATGGCTCTTGGTAACACACCTCCTTGTTTCCTCAAGAAAGCTCGAAAAACTAATGTGTTGAACAATGGAAAACCTTTGCATGAACCCATAATTGTTCGTGATTCTCTTGAAACGTTGGAACTATCTCGAGGAGAGTAGATCAAAAATGAAACAAAAGAATCCGTATCTTAAACCGATTGATTATAACAAATGGAACAAAATTAATGGAATTACTTTTGTTAATCAAAAGAACAATCAACGTTTTCACCACACCAAGTGTTTTAAACAAAGTGTCAACACCAGCTTTAAAACCGCCAAAACCAACAGAACTCTGTAGTTGTCTCAAAATCCTTTTCGAAAATCGAACAAATGTCTTCAAACAATCCTTTTAACACAAGTGATGCGGAAGCATTTTAGATGACGTTAAAACTAGAATTGGATATCTTCAAGAGATCACAAATCTAAAACCAATATTACTACTAACATCCGTTTACTCGTCATGATGACGAAACGAAAAGTTTTTGAAACTCAAATTGAACCTCCGTTAACCGGCATCGGTCGAGGTAATTCATTTGAACAAGCCTTTTGAAAGAAACAATGACTTTGTCAAGGACCATAAATCTCGGTAAAGCAAGCTAATGACGAAGTTGAACACATCAAAGTTCGAAAATCTAAATGATTCTCTCTTCAAGATGTTATGACTACCGATATCATGTCCATTATTTTACAAACATATTCTGCTGAAGATCATGAAAGACTCGACCGAGACCTCCGTAATTGTTTCAAAGTATGAAAAAGCTCTTGAAAAACTTGAAAAGAAAACGTGTCCTATTTTAAACAATTTTGATCGAAAAAGCCGAGGAATGCAAGTATGACAAATCGTCGTATGAGCATGCCTACAAGGACATGCAAGAGCAAAATGATCTTTTGAGAGCTCACCGGAAAGTCTAAAAGGAAAGGTCATGGATACTAAGTTTGCAAAACCATTGGTCGAGGAGAAAACAAATGTTCCCAAACCGGTTTTCAAACTAAAAATGTCTATTTCTCGGTTTCCTCCAAAAGTCAATGAGAAATATGATTTTTCAAAACAAATACCCACGTACTTTGCCTTATTAAAAGAGAATTATCAAAGCTTTTGAAAAACTGTTTTTGAGAAAGAAAAGTGTTTACACACGGCATTTCTAGGAATAATACACGGAATGTGACAAAAATCCAGTTAAAGAATCATGGGTTCTAACAACATGGTCAACAATCACTATCTGTAAGAAGCTAGGAAAAAGGCACAGACTGAAAAGACGGAATTTTAGGTGCAACATCTAGGGTGATGAATTCTACAAGATTTCAAGGCACCGCTAGTAGTAGTAAACCATTACCTAGAACACTCTACAAAAGACTAGGGATTGGCTTGCATCTAAGAGTAGTTGCAAAAGAAAATGCTATGCCCTTAGAAAACAACACCGTGAATTCTAAGTCGTTTCGAACAAGAATCAATTTCAAAAGATCAGAGTGACAAAGTTAAAGTCTTTGCTTTAAACAAGAATATTGAATTTGTCTGCATACTACATGTAAAAATGTGTCTTTTCATTAATCATGATGCATGTGTATCACAAGATCTCAAGAAAGATAATTCTCGTGCCAAGGCACAATCCACTAAGACTCCATATAGAAACAAGCCCGTTGATAAAAAGACAAACAAAAAGACACCAAATAGGACGATCTCTTGGACGTAGTTTTCCAAAATGAGTCTTCAACACGATCCGACAAGAAAACAACTCCTAGATCTTACCTTAGCGGATACCCACTGCAAAGTTTTCAACAAAATAGGTCTTAGATGGATTCCCACAAGAAAGATTTTGATACTTGCACCAACACGTATAATAGTGACAATCATTCGGATAAGGAAGTCGGATCCACTACAACCGTTGATAGTGATCACCTCACCGTGAGGAATCATGTACTTCTAACACCATTATTTGTGAAAATTCTTTTCTCGTGGATGCGGTACTTGTAAAAGTGTTGAAGGTTCATATATCCCGTGTGGTAAAGAAGAACTTTATGCCAATTTTGCATTGGAAATCCTTTTCTAGTTCCACTCTTAACTCCACTTTACTTGGCCAAACTTAATCTTCTTTCTTCAAATCTTCTTTGTAAATATTTTTGAAAACAAAATACAAAATTTGAAAACCAACAAAGTAAAATATAAAAATATAAAATTTTCAAAATACAAAAACAATATAAAATCAAAAATCCAAAATATTCTTCTCACGACATGTCTCTCGTATAATCGATATTCAGACGTTTCTAGAAATGTCATTCAACAATGATACGGTATGTACGGATGCTTGAGCGAGAGTTCTTTATTGTTTTCTAAAACATGTCGTTTCTCAAAATTTCCTCAAAAATGGCTTTCAGATACTTGATGACGAAACCGGACTTCATATAATGGCTTCGGACACATCGATTCAGGACCAGCGCTTCAAAGAAAGGAAAGTGCTTAACCCAATCAAAGGTTTTAAATATTTTTCAAGCACTATTCCTAAAACAAAATGGCTTCTGATTTCTTGGATCAGAACCCGAACTTTAAAGAAAGGAAAGTGCTACGAAAATCGACTTTCATAAATGTCGAGCACTTATCCTAAAACAAATGGAGATAATTCTTCTCCAATATCTTCAAAAGATTTTCAAAATCTTTTCTCATCTTCATGTACCATTGATTCGAAATTTTCAAAAAGATTTATCAAAATCTCTCACATTTGGTACCAAGATAACTCCTCTAAACCCTTAATTGATTCTAAATTTTTGTATGAAAAATATGCTTTCTTAAGGGGAGTATAAACCAAAATTGTTCCAAAATTCATGCTAAATCGGTTTCTCTCCAAATGCTTTTCGAAAACATATCTTTTAATCACTTTGTTTCAAAAATCATAGATATGCTATTTTTGAGGGGAGAAAGCGTGATTAAAATGTGATCAAAAATGTTTAATGATCATTGTTTGAATCTCAAATGAGCTCGACTTCGAGCGGAACCAATGAATTGACGAGAATCAAAGTCAAGAAATGTACCATCTCGAGAAACTTTCTATGGACTTGACCGGGACGGGTAATAATTTCAAGCTAGTTCTCTAGTGATGTAAGCGTGTCTCGAATCGGTCTTGTTCATTTAAAGTCGATCAATTCAAAAGTCGAACTCTACCCTCTATGTGCGTTTCAGTCAAAACATATAAGCACATGTGAAGGGGGTGTTTCTAAAATATAAAACTCATGGATTGTTTCCAACATGTTTTCTATCATAAACACTCTGAGAGATTTTCAAGAAAAAGGTTTTCATGGCAACAATAGGACAGTCATGGAGTTATAAGGTGACTAAGGATAGGAAATTTGTCCTATGATCCGCCAGAGCCGGATGGATCTACCAAAAGACATCACAAATAGTTAGTATTAGAAGTCCTTAGGTATGATTGAAAAAAGGAGTAATGTGAGAAAGGAGAAAGAAGGGTTGAAGAATTAAAAGAAATGTAATGAAAAAGGTGAAAAGAAATAGCCCTCCATATTCAACCTTAGGGCGTAAACCGGGTTCAATTCATGCACTCTTGGTTGTCACTAGATGACTACGGTATTGAAGACAAAGGCGTCATGGACCCATGTGACGCATCGCACTAAACCTTCTAGCCACTCAATTCCTCTTAAAATGATTTGTTTCATTCTCACTGGGAACCCTACATAATCTATTGACTTTCTCTTAGAGATCGTTGGTATTGAAGAAGGAGACCCTCTCCTAGTCTCCGCCAGAAAACCAAAATGCACTAATTGAGTCTAGAGCCACGAGATTCATAAGATCTCATAGGAACACTTGACATGACATCGCTTGTTGTTCATCAATAAGGGCACAAGTGATATATTCTAGAGTCCCACGCAGTCTTAGCAATCTGCGTAACATTTATGAGAAGTTGCACATCTGTGATCTTTAGTGATTGAATGGAAACTCTGCCGGGTCAACATCAGCGACCACAGCCAGTAGTCACCGGTAACTCCCGTGGATTACGCTTAGTGTGTCTCAAGCGGTCTGATCGTGGGGTGATGCTTGGTGTACCTCAGCGACTCATCCGAGCTCAGAGGTGTATTTCGCACATCGCGTTATCTCGCTTGGGGACTCAGGTTCGAGAACGGCCTCTGTGAGAATTAGAGGCGTGTTTTCACACTATCTTTGTTAACACCTCGAAATTCAAACTTGTAAGTGCTTAATCCGCTTATTACTAACTTTGTGTTTATGTTTTCTTCTTATGGAAGCTCGGAGCGGATGGATCATGCAGATTCTCTACATGCTCATACCAACAACACATGAAAGTTCTCATCAAAATCAAAGGCTACTCAAAGTTAAAGATGATTCTTCGTCGATGTCAAAGAATCAACAAAGTTTAAAGACTCGAGAACTACATCATTGGTAACCTAAAGACAAATAAGTGTGAGCATGGTGGAGAAAGGCGTGGAGACACCTAACCAACGAAGTTGACAATGGCGCAACAACCACATTATCTCGATCACAAAGCATGAAGGAACAAATAATCAAGACTATTCTATATCTACACGCAGTTCAAGCTCAAGGAAAGTAAAGATCTTATCAAGTGGAGCATCTTTGAATGACCACCCTTAGGGGAGATTATTAGCCTTAATAGTTTTATTAGAAATGATGGTCATTCACGTTTTGGAACTTTGTAGCGTGTGTTAGATATCGTGATAGAATAGTCAGCGGCTCGTGGATTGGGCTAAGCTAATTGGGCATTAGTTAAGATAAGCTAGCCTTGTATAAGTCCAAGTAACCCAATCCATGTCCAAGCCCACTCGAGGCCCATGTCCAAGCCTTAGGGCATCATCCTCTCTATATATATACCCTCAAGTATGTCATTTGAGGGTGTGCTTGAGTGTGTGTGTGTGTTTTTCCTTGAAGCAATATACAACTTATTGTTTTCATCTTCTTTCCTTTATCTCTCTAAATACATACACGATCTATCATTCAAGTCACCACATTCTTATTCTTTCTTCTTTACGCATATCATCAGTTTGTGTTTAACGTGATATAAGTGTTGGGTTTGTGATAAGGTTGATATATATATTAGGTCCTAACACTTAGTGAAAAGAGTTTCACCTTTACATTATTTGAACATCAAAATGTCATTCCTTAACTTAGTAGTTCTCCCCGGTGGGAAAATTGAGCGAGGAAACGGGAAGTAAGATCATCCCAAGTTGAGATAGATCCTGCGGGTAGGCGCTCAAGCCAATTGCTAGCTTGGTCACGTAGAGAGAATTGGAAGAGACGTAATCGCGTTGTCTCCCGAGTGCCAACATCAAGATCAATTGAGTTAACGATTTTAAGGAAATCCTTGAGATGTTGGTTAGGATCTTCGGAACGAAGTCCATGAAATTCACATCCGTTTTGCACCAACCGGATAGTGTCGGATCGCAAGGGGGTTACATTGGCTCTTTGTGGAAGCTCAATGGTGTTTCGATAGCCTTGGTGGCTTGGTCTAGAGTACTCACCTAGAGTACGGGCTCGAGGTGGTATTGGTGGGTCTTGTGGTGCTAGGTTAAGATTTGGTAAGACTTGGTTTGGTAGGTCTTGGTGAAAAGCATCTCATTCTCCATGGTGGCAAATGAGAAGTTTTACGAACAAAGGGAACAAAGAAGAGATAGACTACGAGAAAGCTAGTAAAATAAAAATAAAAATCTCACTTGATAGGATTCTAGTGAGTAGACCTAAATGAGATAGAAATCGAAACTTAAACTATTCCTCAACAGTGGCGCCAAAAACTTGATGCGGATTTTGTAAGACCTCAAGAAGTTTTACAATCCTCCTAGGAAGTGTACCTAATCGTTGTAGTGTATTATATGTAGGACACGGGGGATTAATCGTTCTCTAGGAGAATAGTGTTGTGAAGGCCGGAGTGTATGTCGAGATAGGTCTAAAGGTGAGGGATGAGTCTTTTTGTATTTTTATATTTTTTAGAAAGCAAATCAAAATCTCGGGGGTTTTGAATAGTGGTTGTTTTAACTACTAATTAGCTAAAACAAAACTAAATAACATAAAATATAATGCAAGAAAAGTAAATTGGTGGTGACTCTTATGATAGGAAAATGTGTTTACTTAGATTTCTTTACTCCCTTGTTATCTCTTATTGATTAATCGAATTGTCACACATTTGTTTTAATTGGATCGTTGTATTCCTTTTTATTAGTTGTAGGGAGGTGCAAAATGTCCTAACTCTATGAACGTATAAGTCTCCCCTAAGAAGCTTAAAGTCTATTAAGTCTCCTAGGATCTACAAGCCGCAATTCATGCAATAAAGAGAATGAGAAAAACCATCAGTGCACTCTAGGGTTGCGTTTAATAAGATGGAAAATCTAGTTACATATAAGAATTAAGCTAGTTTTCTTACCCTAACACGAAGCAACCAATTCAACAAGAGACGACAATCAATAATTAATAACAAGGTTTTATTAGATTTAAGCAAACATAATAAATCTAGCCTAGCATGTTAAAGTGAAGAAAAGAAAAGCGTATAATCACACAACACATAGACATATTGAATGATTAAAGAGGGATTACTTATCTTCAATTAAACATGAGCCAAAGTGGCTCAAAAACCTTGACAAAAGTTGTGAATTTCGTATAGGGTTTTGCCTCTTCAAAGTGTTACAAAAATAATGGAAAACATGAGAAAATATATATAGTATTACACTTGTGACGGTGTCACCTTATAGGTTGTGACGCCGTCAGCTCGACGTCATTAGGGTTTCGTCTTGTGCAAGTCGTCGTTATGACGCCGTCGCTTGGATCTCAGACGTCGTCATGTGATGTCTGATGCCGTCCCCTAGTAAATGATTTGGGCTGTCTTTTGTTAGCTTTGTATGTGACTCTCAGCTTCAAATTACACCTGACGCCGTCAGGTTGTAGTGTATTCAGATTTCACTGAGCCACCGCTTGTTAATTTTCCAACAAAAATCCATCTTCAGTAACAAGTGACAGCGTCACGTTGTGATGTGTGACACCGTCAGACTCCCTTATCTGACAGAATTTTGCGACTTCGTTGTTTTCTTCACTTTTTTAAGCCATAAATGTGCCGATTTCCATATTTTTTGTCCCAAGTACCTAAAATGCAACAAGAAACGATTTAGTGAAATATTTGATCATATCCATACGATTTTGGGCTTAAATGACCCCTTAAAAAGATACCAAATAAATCCTTATCAATATCCTCGTGGACTCAATTCTCTCCCAATACGGCTTATTAAGTTAAAATTAAATAGGCCCTTAGACTTTCTCTCCAAACCACTTAATTTAGTAAATAATCCCTAAGACTCATCCATAGAAATCGCGAAAGCTTCAGCCCGGAGAAGAAAACACAAAAATACTAAGTCCAAAAAAAACGAACTTGTTTCCAAGCTGAGATAAATCTTGGAGTCTCCATATTGTAGCAACGGAAGCGTGTTTTATTTTAGCGAGTCATAAGACTTCACAATGTAGCAACATCGAAAGGCATATTTAACCATTCCGTAGTCGAAGGAGCGATGACACCTGAGGTTGTGTTAGGTGCTTTGATGTGGTCCAAAACTTCTAAACCCTCACAATGATTTTTGAAAAAAAATTACCAATCGTAGTAGTTCAACTTTGCAATATCTAGTTTAACCGGAACAAGACTTGTGATGGAAGGCACAACTAGAAGTTTATCGGATTTGGAGAGGGTAGCGGGAGGAGGAATTTCAACCATGGTGATATAAAGCAATCATGTAGTAGTACTACGGTGTGTGTATGGATACAGTCATGTTGGAGAATTAGAGTTAGAGAAATAAACATTTTTTTATGGATACAAACGTTTGATATGGGGAGATAAAGACTTGTTTATGGAGACAAACTTAATATGGGAAGATGATCGTGTGGTATGAATGGAGAATGAGACGAGAAAAATATAAAACTATTAGTGTTTGTTTAGGAGAGGTTCGAAGGTGAATATGATACCATGTTGAATGTTTAAATCCCCGTAGGTTTAACTTTATTCTTGACTATCATTTATAAATTACAAAGATATGATAACCTAATGGACTCAAAGCTCAGGGACCGGGCTTGAGTTGACTAACTTAATCCATCTAAGAGGCAATACTTGGTTACAAATCTATACGAAGTAGACTACATGTTTATCATTAAGAACCCCATAAACTAGACGGACCTAATAGTTTTCCTATCACAATAACTATTTTTAGAACTCGTGCACGCACATGGTTTGGCAGATAGTATAACGGATAACAATATTTCAATAACTTTTTTTAAAGTTAAATGTTGTGACAATTAATAAATTCATGATTTTGTAATGTTTAGAATTTTTCTATAAAATTATATCAAAACTTTTAATACTCATATAGTTATAATACCATGCACACATGGATTTTTACATACTTTTTTCTTATGTGTTAATATCGATTAGTATTTTGTATATATTTGTGTTGCACGAATGATTTAATTTTGTTTAACTGTCATGATGTTTATGTTGATCTTGTTTAAATTTAATCATTTATATCATGTTCAGGACATTATGTGTGTTTAGTAGCATATAATGACCTTGAAAAAATATGTGTCATTGTTATACGTAGAATCTCATATATTTATTATCATCTCACAGTAACGTGTGAGGTCGTGTATTCATTTTGATATTTATATTCCAACAATAACAGCATACCCAGTCCCATCGGGGCGGGATATGGTTTTGATATTTATATTCTTGTTAAGAATAAATTAAGCCAGTTTTTAAACTCGTGTGTGGGTTAAACTTATAAAGAGGAATACTATAAGTCGTTATTGAGTACGGATAGTTAAAAATAATATTTTTTTTTTCTAGATTTCCCTACTTAATCTCATTAAAAGGAACAATATGAGTCATTCGTCTATGTATATTCTTGTGTATTTATTTACATGTCACAGTAATTTGTGTTTTTCTTTTAATATTTATAATGATGATTTAAACGTGAGCGTTGCGGCGGAGCGATTGTATACGATAGTATTGTAAGTGTTGAAAAACCAATTTTTTATGAGAAGAAGAGAGCTTCCTGGGGATACTTTTCGTTTGTCTTATGAATTGGCGGCTTCGAAACAGCACCCGATAATTTTTTTTAACTGTTTCTACAAATGCTAAGCAACTTGATCTAAATGAGTCTGTACTGTTGTGAAGTCGCCACTTAAAATGGAACCGACTTTATTTTTGTAGATTTTGTGGGAAGTAGAGGTAGGTTATGAAGAAGAATAAGCAGATTGGGAAAGAAAAATGAGCGGCTCTCTTTAGCTCGGTGGGTACCCATTGTATACAAAGTAGTGACAACAAATAATATATTGGCTTCAATCCTTGTAGGTAAGACACATATAAAGTTAAACAAAATCGTTTCATTTATTCTTTGCTTTAGCTATTGCTTATTTGCTGTTGGCAGAAAAACCGTTTTCATTTCTTATTCTGAATCAATCCTTGCTTCTGAAACAGTCGGTTTTTGTCTAGATGCAAAGCAAACGCCACTTTTTGGTATTGGTTTTCCAAACCTAAAAGTTGAGTGAAATTGAGGGCTATTAAAACACCTAGGAAACCTAGAAGGAAACTATTATGTTGTAAGAGAACCATTTAAGCATTTTAATTGATCATCTACTAAAATTCTAGTTTTCATGTGTTTAGTATCACCGGCCATGTCGCCAGACAAGAAAAGCTTTGTCATGTCGAGCTTCAATCTATCATCCAACCTTCTTTTTATTTACTTCTTTTTATTTACCTCAAGTCATCGACTGTGTTAGCTTAGATAATGTGTACATTATAGTCTAGGGTCTTGTTTGTAAATATGTAATAGATTAAGGTTTGGATGTGTAAGTTTATGGTTAAGTTGTAAATGTTTGGTTCGGAGATCTCGTAAGACCATTGTATAGTCACAAGATACGTTGTACATTGGTTAAACACAAAGAGTCACAACACTTGGGAGCGGGACCTCAACAAGGGCCCTTGACCTTGCAAGGGGCGCGACCCCTTTGACATCCGCTTCTTTGACGGAAACCATATTATTTCAACGAGTGTGCACTCTCAACTGTCATAACTCATATCCTAGCATAATATGAAATCTCATTAGTCTCTATTAATTCGCAATTACCTAAAATTGTTGATGACACTAAACACACCAACAATTCACCCGTTCATTTAAGGAGCCTTGTCGGCTTTCCTGGTATGTACTCCGTCCAATAACCGCAAACGTTTATGACTCCCGCGAAATTTGAGACCCCTTTATTCGTAATGAGAGATTCATTCAAAAAAAATTATTTATTTATTTTTCTTTGATCATTCTTGAAATAACACATTACAACAATAATCTCTAAAAGAATAATTATAAAAATACATTACAGACCATATAATTCCTACAAAAAGGAACGTCATAGATCATATAATCTTGCTTATTCTAACTACAATAAAAGCACTAATTTCTTTTTCAATCATTTCGATAAAAATTTCTCAAAAAGGTGACCCGGATCTCATATGGTGTAAACAATATGAACAAAAGCGAATTTTTTGGCATATATATTTCTAGTTTGTTACTTTATATAATGTCACTTTCTACATTTATTATGTGGTAACGGAGTAGCATATCACTAGAATGAAAACACATGGTTCCAAAATGGGCCACTTTTGGTTTGATGTGTGAGTCATGTGCTTCTCCGCATTGTACAAACGATTTCATAGGGAGTTGATTTGCGCACTCTCTTAATTGATTTGCACACTCTTAATTAGAGTGTTTTGATATTTATATTCTCATAGAGTGAAAATATATAAAAATAATAGGAAAATATAAATGTCAAGACATTTTAATTTAAAATGTGTCAATTAATTTAAAAAGTATGCAAATCAATTTCCATTTGATAGAGCTTCTGTTAGGAAAATGACTCATCTGCCATCGTCATCGTGATTTATATCGACATGATGTTTTCTTTTTTGTGGAACATGAACGCTAAAGTTGCACATGCGTTTTGTGTAATTGGAGCAACGTTTTTCACGATGGTTATGACTGTTGTCTGGTAGTGACCAAAGTTATTAATTTCCGAATAAAAGATAGGTTATATAAATAGGGTTTCGCTAACAACGTATAGTTAATCACCAATTTGATGTCACCCCCTAGCAATAGGCTTTAGTAAAATGTCAAGAACCTAACTCCCGGCTATAAGCCAAAACCGCTATAAGCCAAGACAAAGATGAAATCTCCTGATAAGGCACACTAGCCCATTTAGACCAAGCATATATGTAATCATGTACCGGAGGGTTAAACATAACCTCCCGGCATAACGGACACCTGACATCATCATGTATAAAAGGAAAGGAATCTTGGTCAGAACCACTTACCCTTTCCAGGCGGAATCTAAACAGAGTAAAGTCAACTCCCGCCCAAAAGAGTCACTATCGCCCACGTGACCTCCGGGTGAGGACAAAAGCTCCTCATCTATAAAAGGAACCAAGCAACAACATTCGAGGTTAATTCATTCTCACCCATTTTCATAGTACTTTACTCTGACATATATATATACTCATTCTCACGCCGGAGCTTGGTCTAGGGATAAAACCCAGCGAGGCTAACGCGTGTTGTCTTTGTGTTTACAGATCCGAAGGTACCTAATCCGAGGGCTTGACCAAGGATTTACCAAGGATTAGCTTGTTAGAGTAATCGCAAAGTTTTACTTCAACAAATTGGCGCCATCCGGGGACCGCTATTCTAACTACCAACACTAGAAAATGGCAGTCCTACCACCGAACACCCCTGTGTACCTCCACTAAACACCGCCCGAGGCAACCCACCCAACTTGGAAGAACAAATACTAAGCCACATATCGTCACTAAAGGCCTTGATACAACAAAGATAACACCCAAGGAAAAAGCCCACTACAACCCATACGGATAGACTTTGAGGTGAAGTCAAGGACCCACCCGAGTAGAAGAGAAAAGATCCGAAGGAAAGCAGTGTCGTGGAAGATCCGCACAAACCATACAAAGATGCCCCTGATCCCCATTCACGCGACGGATAGTAGAATTCACGACCAAGACATGAGCCCTAAGAACATAAAACTCTACAACGGATCTTCGACCGGATGACCACGCTACTCGCTTCTCCGGCAAAGAAATCACGGCGGTCGGCCAATGCCGGTATGGTGCCGGATGTTCCAACAAACTTTGACGGTCCAAGAAGCGGGTGGTTCGAGCGACACCCAACGGCAGATTGACACCGGGAGGAGCTCGAGAGAACTTCCTAGAGAGGTTCGCGGCCAGAGGAAGTGTCTAAAGACCCGATGGAACTCACAAAGATCGTATGGAAGGCTCATGAAACCCCGCTAGAGTTCAAGGAAAGATGGACCGACGGCTAGCTACATCCCCGGTGCCGAAATAATGCAAATATCCTCATTCACCAACGGAAGCAAATGCCCTAATTGGTAAACGATTCTCGCATGTAATTCCCAAACAAATACGGAAATGATGAAGAGGGTAAGATTTTGTACGCTCGGAAGAAGCCTACAACACCACGGAACTCCCTAAAGGGAATGGAACCGCAAGTTATGCATGTGAAGTCACCAGATCGAACCCCCGAATGGCAAACCTCCCCGACAAACGAAGAGGAGATGTAAGAACGGAGCAAAATCCCAAGCCGCAGACAATCCCTACTACCCGACAAGGACTGATAACTACAGAAACGACCACAGAAGTGATTACCGGAGGAACCATTACAGGAACGATACCCGACCCATAGATTTGAACCTTCTCTCAAAAGCCCCTAAAGAAATTCTGGCGACGGAGCTTCAACTAAACCTGCCACCACCCCCACCTCTGAAAGGAGCACCAAGGAGAGAAAATTTAGACAAGTTCTGTGACTATCACGGTGAGAAGGGCCATCTCACCAATGACTGCTACCAACTCAAGGAACACCTTAGAAAAGCTTTGGAAACAGGCAAATTGGATCATTTGTTAAAAGAAGTAAGGCAAAGGGGAAGAAACCCACCCAGAGAAAATCAGCCGGGCAGAGGAAGGGTGATAAATATGGTATACGGAGGAGGAATAGACAGAAAACGAAAGACCAACTGCCGAGAGGAAGACTGGATGAACGTTCCTATAGCTTTCCCTCCCATTCTACCGGGGGACGTTTCCGAAGAGCCACTGATAATCGAAGCAGATGTTGAAGGATACACTGTAAGGAGAGTTTATGTTGACCCAGGGGCAGCCGTGGAAGTAATGTACGAACACTGTTTTCAAAACCTATGCCCAGAAATCAAAGGAAAGCTAAGAGAAACGAACACACCTCTAGTAGGATTCTCAAAGCGAGGCAATAAAGCCCCTCGAAAATAGACCTAAACGCTTGTTTCGAAACGATGGCCTATATCGCCGAGCAGAATGACGCTTATAAAGGATAAGATCCCCTCTCCGTATAACATTATCCCGGGACGATCGTATTAGGGAATTAAGGCGATCCTCAACCATCCACTCCATGATAAAATTCCCAACGCCATGGGGGTGGCAACCTTGGTTACCGATCAATAATCATCTCCGAATGTAGGAGGTTAGAAAACACTTCATGGCAAAGGGTCTGAAAGCAAGGGCAGAGAAGGCCTCCCAAGAAGAAGGGTCCGTGACAAAATGTAAGAAGTAATGATAAACCCCAATTCCGAGCAAATGATTACCATCGGGGCAATTTTTCCAAAGAATGCAAGAGGCAATTGGTAGAACCAAAAAAACAACAAGGATGTATTCGCTGGCAACCGGCGGACATGACAGGGTCCCCGTCGAAATCATAGAGCACAAACTAAATGTCAATGTGAATGATGCACCAATAGCTCGTAAAAGAGAACCTTCTACCGAAAAGAATCGTGCAATCAACACCGGCAGAGGAATGGTCGAAAGCAGAATAGTCCGGCAAAGGAAATATCCTACATGGATTTCCAATCCGCTTTGGTAAAGAAACCGGACGGATCATGGAGAATGTGCATGGATTTCAAAAGCATCAATGCTTCGCGCCCAAAGGATTACTACCCACCCCGTAAATCGATCGGAAAATAGAGTCTCAGAATGGGTTACAAGTACAAGTGTTTTCTCGATGCATACAAGGGTACCACCAAGTCCAGATGGCCAAAGAGGACGAAGAGAAAACAACCTTCTACACGTAACATGGAACCTTTGCTACACCAAATGCCTTTCGGTCTAAGGAATGCCGGGCGACATACCAAAGACCGTGGATTCAAGTTTTAAGGAGCAAATTGGTGAATTTGGAAGTGTACGTCGACGATATGGTGATCAAAAGCGTATGAAGTAGAGTTGTTGGCGACATGGCGTAAACGCTCGACAACCTTCAAGGATCAACATGAAGCTCAACCCTAAAAAGTGCTCTTTCGAGTGGAAGAAGGAAAATTCCTGCTATGTAGTAACATCCGAAGGAATAAGAGCCAACCCGAAGAAAACAAAGGCGATAGCCGACATGCAATCGCCCGTAACACTTAAGGAAATGCAGAGCCTCGCCGAAGTCGGCAACTATGAATGTATTCCCGTCCCGATCGGTGAAAAGCGCTGCCTTCTTCAACACTTTAAAAATGTCACGAAGACAACCAAAAGGAGTACCGTGGAGCGAGGAGGCCAAGAGGCGCCCGTAAGATGAAGAGTGTGATTTTAGAGCTACCCAATCTAATGTACCCTAGTGGCGGGAGAAGATCTTTTCGTATCTAGCGGCAACCGAAGAAGCCATAAGCGCTGTGCTAATGGTAGAAAGAAAGGGTAAACAAATGCCGGTGCACTATGTCGCAGAACACCCACGATGCCGAGCGAAACTATGCTCCTCCGAGAAATTGGCTTTGGCACTACTAAGACCGCTTCTAGAAGACTACGGAGGTATTTTGAAGCACATCACATCAAGGTGATCACGCATCAACCCATCCGTGACGTGTTAAGCAAGCCCGAATCTTCGGGAAGTCGATGAAATATGCGGTAGAATTGGGAGCATACAAGATTACTTACATCCCCGTAAACGCCGCCAAGGGCCGTGTCCCGCGATTTTATAAACGAGATACCGGTCAAGAAAGTAGGGAGAGAAGGAAAAGCAAAGAAGTATGCAACGCCTCTACAACAGAGAGGAATGGACATCGCTTACGGACGGAGCGCCTAACAAAAAGGCTCCGAGCGTGGTTGGTGCGATAAGTCCTGACCAAACAGAGTACACGTATGCTCTTCGGCTTAACTTCCCCAGCACAAATAACGAGGCAGAATACGAGGCATTGCTGGCCGGACTAAGGATAGCAAAGGACATGAAGATCCAAGTGCTAAGTGCTAAGGTAGACTCCAACCTGGTGTCAAGCCAAATCAACGGAGAGTTTACCACCTACAAGGAAAGCATGACCAAGTATTTGGCTAAGGCAAAGGAATATATCGGATGTTTCGTGCGCTCGTAATACAAAACATTCCCGTGAGCGCAGAATCAAAAGGCCGATGTGCCGAGCAAACTAGCATCCGTTGTATTCGATCACTGACCAAGGAAATACTCGTCGAATATTGGAAACACCATCGATGTAAGAGAAGGTCATAGGAGCAATAGTGGAAGAAGAGGAAGAAAATCGATGTCTCCCATCGTCCGGCATCGTCAAGGAAAATGGCCGAGTGATGAAAACGGCAAGAACCTTGCGGATGAAGATACCTCATTACATCATGGAAGACGGGTATCGCTCAAGAAGTCGATTTAGGTCCAATGATGAGGTGTGGGTCCACCGCAGCCAATTACGTAGTCGTGAGGCACGGCGGGCATGCGGCATGCACTCCGCCCAAGATCCGTGGTGGCGAACCGATCGACAGGATACCATCGCCGACAATGCATGTGGATGCCCGAGAGGTCATTCAAAATGCGAGTCTTGCCAAATACACTCCCCGCCCCAAACCGCCAAGACTCTCATGACTTCTATCATGTCACCTTGGCCTTTCTTCCAATGGGAATGGACGATTGGGCCCTCTCCTCAAGCACCCGGAAAGTAAAGTATGTCATCGCGCCATCGACTACTTTACAAAGTGGATGGAGGCCAAACCTCTAGCAAAACCACAGCAAAGAAGTCATAAAATTCGTGGAATAACATCGTGTGTCGCTTCGCTTGCACACATAATTGTAATGATAATGGCAAAGAACTTCATTCATGACCCTTCAAACGTTGGTGTGAAAACTAAACATCAAACAGATAACATCGCTGTGGCACATCCCCAAGCTAATGGTCCGTAGAACGAGCAAACAAAAGTTTAATGCATGGCTTCAAGACAAGGCTGGGCAAAAGTAGATCCGGATGGGTCGATGAGCTACCGAACGTTTTGTGGGCTCATCGCACATCCTTAAAGACTAGCAACGGTGAAACACCGTTCAGTTTGACATACGGAAGCGAAGCTGTGATCCCCGCGGAAATTGGCATGCCTACCTTCCGAACAATGATGATGACCGAAGAAGGAAACGAAGAGGAGAGGCGCTTAAACCTGGATCTCTTAGAAGAAAGAAGAGACTCAGCAGCCGTTGAAGAGGCCAGATACAAAAAGAAGGTGGAGCAAGATACAATCAAGGGTCAAAGGCGAAAACTCGAGTAGGAGACTTCGCCTACAGAAGAATGAAGCCACAGACAAGAAAACCTAGGGAAGTTGGGACCCAACCGAGGGCCCATACCAAATAACGGAGGCATACGACAATGGCTCCTACAAGTTACAGATACCGAAGAAAAGAGGTCCCCGACTTGGAACGCGTGAACCTAAGAAAATGCTTCTTGTAGGATAAGAAAGCTCAGAACTGCTAAGCCCTAGAGGCAATATGTTTAAACAAGTTATTAATGAAAATCGTAGCCCCGTATTTCGAGGGGCAATTTTCCGTATGAATGGTTTCGAACATAATTAGTAATGATCCCCGATAGGCTCGCGACCTCCGGGAAAAATGGTCAATGTTCAAAGATGGTTTATATCCAAAAGGATTGCCATAAATGCCGAACGGTTTATACCCAAAAAGGGTTGCCCAGCGAACGATGGTTTATATCCAAAAGGATTGCCATAAATGCCGAACGGTTTATACCCAAAAGGGTTGCCCAGCGACAAAAAGATGGTTTATATCCAAAAGGATTGCCATAAATGCCGAACGGTTTATACCCAAAAGGGTTGCCCAGCGACAAAAAGATGGTTTATATCCAAAAAGGATTGCCATAAAATGCCGAACGGTTTATACCCAAAAAGGGTTGCCCAGGCGACAAAAAGATGGTTTATATCCCGAAAAGGATTGCCATAAAATGCCGAACGGTTTATACCCAAAAAGGGTTGCCCAGGCGACAAAAAGATGGTTTATATCCAAAAAGGATTGCCAAAAATGCCGAACGGTTTGTACCCAAAAGGGTTGCCCAGGTGAAATGTTCAAAAGCTCATACCCAAAAAGGATAAACGCAACACCGAACGACCTATGCCTAGATGAGATCGCCGAAGTAAACATAAAATAGTTCATATTCAAAGACAGGCATGCAAGTAAAATACACACTCAGAGATATAAAAAGAGGAGCGACTAACGATTTCATTCGACAAACAAGGATTCCCAAACAAGTTCATTCAAGGTTACAAAATAACATATCATTACAAAATAACATCGCTCGCAATATCGCCATCACAAAGGAGTTATCCAAAATAAAAACATAATAATAACAAACTTCAGCAGGTGGAGCGCTGGTCCCTCGTCCTTATTCTTATCCTCGACCTCTTCTTCAACGGCATGCTCCGGGGCTGGGTCGGGCATCAAGGCCGAGACAAAATCAAAAGGACGGTGGCAAGCATTTCGAACCTTGGCGACGTAAGGATACTCCTTGACAAAGAGTTCATCGTACATAGCCAAGTACTTAGTGGGAGCATCAATATCCAAATCCTCGGTGTCAGCCAAAATCTTCTGCACTTCCTCCTCCGAACGACCAATGGACACACCGTCCAACCACCCTGCCATACCACTCAGACTAAAAGGAACAACAATAAGCCTTATACTGTGGCTACCATGAAGACGAGCAACAAACGCCGGATGAAATCCCTAACAAGATTCGCCTGCTCGATCTCAAGGTTCCCGCGGCTATGGCCACTTTTGGCGTTGTTTCGTAAGGCGGCATTCTCTTCCTCTTCGTTCTTCAGAGCCCCCTTCGTCTCCATTAGCTCTTTCTCCAAACTTGATATTTTTTCGCTCTGAGCAAGGGACAATTTTAACCATTCGGTTTTTTCAGCCTCCAGCGTGCGAACCTGTTTTTTCAAACCCTCTTCCCGAGCAGAAGTCTCGCCGAGCTCATCCTTCGCCACTTTCAACTCCGCCAGAGTCTTATCCAAAAAGGCGAAATTATCCTTAGCAGCTTTCTCACACCCACTGTGCTCTTCGGCCAACTCACGATGGTCTAAGTCAAGACTCTCGAAGCGAACAAGCAAGTCCACAAAAGCAAGCGAACCCCTAGCCAGTATAGCCCATGACCGCTGGGCTGACTCAGTATCCGACAAAGTCTGCATATACTCCTCTTCGGCGGGGGGAGGCAGATGAACCATGAGATCCCGATACTTTTCATACCCCTTAACCCTTTCATCTTTTTTAATTGACCACCCCAGACGTAGGTGGCGCTGACGAGGTACCTTCTTCATCACGGCACCCTTGCCTTCACGACGCAGAGGAGGAGGAGAATTAGCTATAAAGTGCAAAATAAAAGTTAAGTATGCACGAGAAATAATCAAATGATAGTACCGAAAAATAATTTGGAGCAGAAGAAACCAACTCACCATCCTCCCGAGGAGCGGGTCGTTCGACAAATCGAGAAGCCTCGGCATCATGATCCTTCGCCCACCTCCACATCAACACCAAAGATTAACATCCCCAACTTATTGCCGGAGTGACCTCCAAATCTTCCTTTTCAACAACCGGAGGATCATTCGGTAGTAGACCCTCCCGCGGAATGGTATTCACGGCCGGATTCGTATTGGAATCCAAGTTGACCACGGAGTGGGACTCTTCTTTCGCCGCTTTGGCACTGTAACCACCTTCCCCAACCTGACGCTTACGGGGCTTATAACCCTGAGCTTTAGCCTCCGCGGCCTTCTTCTTCTTTTCCTTGGCCTCCAAGACTTTGGGGTCGGCCACCTCAACCCTCTTCATGGCGTTGGTCTTCGGCGAACCGCCGTGCGGGGGCTCGGAAGGGTAACATGCATTATATGGGCTTGCCCTCTTGGTACTTATCCCCGGTCATAGCAACCCCTTATATAGCTCGGCTTGATAAGATAATCGACATGGTCAAAGCTGCAAAATACGTGAAAAGTGTTAGACACAGGAAAACACAAAATCTTAAACAAAGAGAAAAAATATACAGGCCAAGTACCATTCCCCTCGGCATCCTTCAGAGTCGCCCGATAACCCGGATACTTCCATTTGGCCGACAACCCCACGGCATACAAAAAGTCCGGCGGAATTTTAATCAAGTCTATAACATTCGCTGACAATAAATCCGCATGAGGCATAGAAAACTCCCCGGTGGGAAACGGATCGGAAACATCTGAATCCGGATGTCTCCACGATAGCAAAGGGTACAAATTGACGGTCAATCAAGAAGAACTGCTTTTCCAACCCTTTAACGAAGACAATATCTCTTGAAAACACACTTTACGCCGCTACCATCTCGCTTAGCAAAAGTGAACCAAAGGCCTTGTTTATGTAATTTATAAAAGGCTCGGAATAAAGAAGTTGTGGGAGTAATATGAAGGCTACTACTATATACCTCAAAAAGTGTAACCTCGTAAACCTATCGGCACTAATTGGGAAATGTGAACTTTATAATAATGGAGGACATCTAAGAGGAAGCTAGAAAAGGGATGTAATCCCACCTTCAATGAAATATTCTAAGTATAATCCTATGGCATCATCCCCAAGTTGCCCCATAGTAAAGCCATCCGTGGAAGCCTCGGATGAAGATCGGAAGGTATCCCAAATTCCTCACGGCCCATTGCAACGACGATCGGTCATAATCAAGTATATTTATCCAAGTCAAATTTGGGTCCGGGTGGGACGGACTCTAAAACCGCCCGCATCCTCGAGCGATGACGAGCCGGACGGTTCGTACATGTTAGCCGAAAGGGAATGGTCACACCTAAAAATCTAAAGAGGAAAAACTAGAAGAGTACCGAATAGAAGACGGAGAGCAAATAAATTCGTCCGACCAAATAACGCAGACGGTGTGTGAAGGAAAAATTTTACCGTGGTAAAATCGAGAGTAACAACCGATTTATAAGCGAAAAGAGAGTAGTTGAAGCGTCCCGTCGTCGTCGACGATGACGTGGCACCATCTACACCACACACGCCGCCGTGCCACGTGCCACGCGCCTTACCATCGCTAAGGCCCCCGCCACGTGTCACCGACGTGTCACACCTACAAAAAAAAAAAAAAAAAGGGGGTAAGAGTTACTAAGAAGGAAAAGGAGCGGCTGGGAAACACTCATCAAGCACGCTATGACTTCCAATATCATATAATGAACATATCCATTAACATGATACTGGGGGACATGTTGGCGATGTCACCCCCCTAGCTTAGTAAAATGTCAAGAACCTAACTCCCGGCTATAAGCCAAAACCGCTTAAGACAAAGATGAAATCTCCTGATAAGGCACACTAGCCCATTTAGACCAAGCATATATGCAATCATGTACCGGAGGGTTAAACATAACCTCCCAAGATAACGGACACCGACATCATCATGTATAAAAGGAAAGGAATCTTGGTCGAACCATCGACCCTTTCCAGCGGAATCTAAACAGAGTAAAGTCAACTCCCGCCCAAAAGAGTCACTATCGCCCACGTGACCTCCGGTGAGGACAAAAGCTCCTCATCTATAAAAGGAACCAAGCAACAAAGATTCGAGGTTAATTCATTCTCACCCATTTTCATAGTACTTTACTCGACATATATATATATACTCATTCTCACGCCGAGCTTGGTCTAGGGATAAAACCCAGCGAGGCTAACGCGTGGCTAACGCCTAATCCGTGGCTTGTCTTTGTGTTTACAGATCCGAAGGTACCTAATCCGAGGGCTTGATTAGCTTGTTTTGTTTATACAAGGATTTATTTTTCAAGGATTAGCTTGTTAGAGTAATCGCAAAGTTTTACTTCAACAGATAATATTTCAAAAACTTTGTATAATATCTTTGAAATTAATGCGCCGAAACAATCACCGATTAAAGCACCAATCATACACAATCATTATAGCAATATTTGTATTTAACGTATTTAATGCGCAAGAACAAGAACAAAAAAAATGATCCCCGTGACTAAATAATAAATCGATACAATGTTTTGTGATTGTAAACATTCAAGTTATTCACAACAATATCCTTGCAATTTCAACTATACAATATATAAATGTCAAAACAATATTTTTAAAAATCATATGGCATTGCACATATTTTAATATTTTATAACTGAGATCGCATATGATCCACACACTATGAACTAACATAACAATAAAAAATAAGTTGTAATATGGTGCCTTATAAAACATAATTTGTTGGTAAACTTTTAGAAATTATTAGTGTTACGCTTAAATAAATTAATTTTTTTTTGGGAAATTACATTAGTAAAAGTTGTCAAAATTTGTCATTCATTTCTTTGAAATTTTAGGTATGAATTGTTATTGTAGCTATTTCATTAAGGTCAAATTCTTTGAATTTTTATGTAGAAATTTTAGTTTGAAAGGAATTTCAGAAATTTAACATTACTCACTTTTTAAGTTTCAAAAATATGGATACATGCTTTGTATGTATAATAATAATAAAAAAGTTGTATTGACTTTTGATGAGTGTCTAAATCTTCATCATTTTATCTAATCTAAACTGCAAAATCATCCAAAACACTCAAAATGCATCAAAATGATGAAAATATCACAAATCGTTGTTTTATATGTTTTAAATGCAAAAGATCAAAATCGATGAAAAATGATTCAAGTTTGCAAAATTGGCAGTTTTAGTCCCCCAAGTTTCAAAAGTTGTCAAATCTAGTCCCTAGAATTCAAAAATGTGGAGTTTTATCATTCAAGGTCCCAGAAATATTCTAAGTTGTTAAAATTGGTCCTTGAATGATTCTTTGGTCAAATGGCAGAAAAAGTCCCTAAACTTTGAAAAATGTCAAATTTAGTCCTTGGATATTTTAAGATGGAAAATGATCAAATTTTATCCTTGTACTATCAAAGTTTGTCAAGTTTGGTCCTTTTGATATCATTGGAGAAAGTTCAGTTTTGGTCCCTCAACAATCCGAATTTACAAAATTGGTCCTTGTAATATCTACCAAACCAAATGGACACCTTTTAATATTAAAAGCCCAAATCCAATCCATGGCCCAATGCAATATCCAAGCCCAACAACCTTGAACCCTTGAACCATGGACCTTGAGCCAGTCCAATATACCACTTGACCCCTACCAATACCAATTGTGAACCCCCGTTAGTATAACTAATCCCTCGGTCAAACAAGTCAAAGGCGCCAAATCCCAGCTACTGTTCATCCTCCTCACAAAACGTCAGAATCCAAAAACCAGAGCTGGTTTTCCATCTTTTTCAAACCCACCACTTGTCTCACTCACCTCACCTTACCTTGTCCCTCCACCTCCACATCTTCCAAAACCCATTAATATCAAAAACTGCTAGAGACTTTTTGGCGCCAAAGCGCCATGTGTCAAATATGAGGAGTTGGATGATTTCAATGGTCAAGATTGAGTGGAAAGTTTCAGAGGTCGAAGGAGTCATAAAAGAGGAAGAAAAGAATGTATCAAGATATCTAGAGTTTTTAGTTTTATGTATGTCGCTTTAAGTACTTTTCAATTTCGAAGGTATTTTAAAGCTTTCAAGAGTTTTGTTAAGTTATCTCGGTGTAATAACAATCTATTTTCGTTTCAATTTCAAGTTTTAAGTTGCAAATTCGGTTTATGCGCTTTAACTTCAAAAATCTCATATGCTCTAATGTTGTTGTTGGTTGTTTGTATGGATGAAATAGATCACATAAGCTCCTAGAAAGCTTCTTCAAGATTTTAGTAACATTAAAACCGCTTAGAATCAAAAATGAAAAATCACAAAAATACTCATAAATAGTTGAAATTCAAAATCCATTGAAATGGTGTTCACAAATTTTGGGCGAGGTAGATTGTGGATGGCCTTGGGTTAGAAGCTTTGTGGAAAGCTATAGGTTGTGTGTTTGTGCATCAGTTCTCAGTTTTCACTTGGACTCTACTTTGTAAGCCTTTTGTTCATTTTTGCATTTCATTGTTTTAGTTATTTACTAGCTTGAATCTCTGTGTTTTTATGTTCATTAGTCTTAGTTAAGTATATTTGAGTATTAAAACCAGTCACTTGTTCTTTTTAAATTGTAGTTTATAAAAATCTCATCTTGACAGTTAAAATTGCATTATTGTCATTTCTTAATTTCTTGTTGTTAGTATAGTTGTTTAATGCTTCATTAGTCCTAATAAATGATAATATGAGGTCTGTCATCAGTTTCATGGTTTTAATTTGTGTTTAGCTTTGAAAATCTTCCAAACAGTTAAGTATAGGGTGTTTGGATTTGCTTGTTTAAACTGTAGTAGGTTTTGTTTTAGTTGATTGCTTGTACTTGCTTTGTGTCACATACACACCTAATATCTCAGTTTAACAAGAAAAAACAGTGGTCATTTGTCAAAAAGTCAAAATTAGCTTTTGATCAAATCATGTGTTCACTGTTGGATTTTTTATGATCCATGATCTTGTTTTTGTGTTCATAAGTTGTAATTTTTGATCAAATCAGTCTTATTTCACCTTAACATAACATAATCAGTGCTTAAGATCAATTTAAAGTTCATAATAGTCAACTTCTTTGTTTTTTATAAAAGTCAAATTTTCATTTTGGTCGTTTTTGAATTAAATAGATAATTTTAGTGTGAGTTTAATATTGAGTTTTAGCTTAAAATCTTTTGGGGTGTCAAAGTTTAGTTGCTAAACTTAATTAGAAAATACTAGTTCATTGTTGATCAGCTTATAAAGTGCTTATTTTCTAGTTTCTTTTGGACCCTTGTCGATAATGGCGCCACAGCACGCAGCTGGGTAGTCCAACTTGATAAGCTCACACAAAGCTTATTAGTTGGTCTAAGCTTGTGATCCTTGGTTCTTTGGAAGCCAACCTAGCCATCTTGAGGTCTCAAGCTTGGTTTTTCATTTTCTAGCTTGTTTGGTAGTACGCAATAAGCCTCAACCTTGTCCCATTCATCCCATTTCTCGCTTTAAGCTAAGTGCTTATCCGCTTATTCTAGCTTATCGTGTTTGTAATTGTTCTTTCTAGCTTCATTTGAGTTACTTTAGCTTATTTGCTTCTTATTATATCTTTGGTTTTAGCTTGTGAGTTTGTTTGAGCTTATTTCTCCAAAATAAGCTCGTAAGCAAATCTGTTTGCCATAAGCTCACTCAAACTGCTTATTTTTTATTTGTAAAATTTTTGTCTTTGTAAAAGTTTCATATTTTAAGTAGTTAAGTAGTTTTGGAAAAGAAAAACCAGAAAAACATCATTTTTAAAATAGTGATAGCATTTATTTAATAGGAATAAGCTTTTTGATTTTTCTTTTCAGCTTATTATTAAGCAAATCTAGTTTTTATATTTTTCTTAGTTTTCTGTCACCTTAAGTTATTTTTAGAAAAAGTTTCATAATTTTCCAAATCTGTTTAGCATTTATTATAATTTTAAATAGTTAAAAGTATTAAATAATTAGTAATAAATAATTAAAAAGCATAAAAAATATCTTTTCAGTTTTAAAATTAGTTTTATCATATTTTAGATTTTTCCAAGTTAAAATTTCATTTTTCCAGGTTTATTTTATATTTTCTAGTATTTAAGTGTATTTTAAATAGTAATTAATTAGTAATAAATAAATAAAAAGTGTAAAAAATATATTTTTAGTTTTAAAATAAGTTTTATATTATTTTAGATTTTTCCAAATTATAATTTTATTTTTCTAGCCTTATTTCATATTTTCTTTTATTTTAGAGTATTTATAAATAGTTTAAATTAGTTTTTAATTAATAATAATTAGATAAATAGTTATAAAAATAATTTTATTTTTCTAATAATTTTCTTTTATTTTTAGGATTCCAAAAATGTCATTTTCATATTTTTAGGTCTTTTATTTTTTAGATTTCACTTTTTATTTTGTACGTTTACGTAGTTTTTAAACGTACGTGTTTAGGTTTGTCTTATCTGATTGTTGTGCTTTCCAATTCTATGTCCAAATACATTCCAATCAATCAGTAGTGTAATAATTCATCAAAACCTTTATCGATCACTATCCTTAGTGATCATTCTATCATCTCGATCAGTGTTTCACACCATCGAGTCTCCAGTGGGACTTAACGACCGGGAATTCATTATATTCTCCGATCTTAATTGCATTTTGTGTTTGAACTGCTTTAAGTTTCTTACGGTTAGCCATTCACAAGTGGCTAGCTTGTGTGAGATAACTTGACGGTTTAGCACTAATCAAATTTTGGCGCATTCTTGGGAGGCTTTAGCGTGTGTTAAACCTTTTTCAGACCCATTCTTGCACATATACCACCATTTGTAAAAAGTTTTTTTTGTAAAGTTATTGAAATCTCAAAAAGTCATTAACACTTTTCCTAAAGTGTTAACAACACCAAAAATAATATAAAACAACAAAACAATCGTAGCGTTTTCTATCTTGTATTTTCTTTGAGGTGATTCTTAAAGAAATACGATTTTTAGTAAACGAGACGATACCAAAATATTGTCCAAAAGTTTTAAGCCCATCAAGACAAATCTTAACCTCGTCTTTTCAAAGATACTTAATAAATACATAAAATCAACCACCGCAAATCAAGGCAAGACACCTACTAACCTGGGGTGTGACCATAATAAGTTCCCGAACAATGATTTAAAACTTGCCTTTGTGTCCTTGTGATTTGGTGTACCTTTTCAAAGAAGTCATTTCATTTGTGATTATTGGTTAAGTTCACTTGTCGCTTTGCCTCGCATTTGTTTTGAAAACTGATTTTTATACTTAGTGCATGCGCACTCATTCTTCCGCCTTCTACAAGTCCACTTTCGAGCTTGGAAACATTCCTCGTGACGTGAGGACGTTCGCTCCTTCACCGTGGATCGAGGAACGCCTACCACCACCACCACCGTCAGAATGGCGTAAGATAAGCCCATGAATGAGCTTCTCCAAGCACCCATCGAGGGTTACGGAGATGTTATTGTTGTCCCACCATCGTGGTCGATACCTTTGAGCTCAAAACCGGTTGCTTAATCTAGTAACCCAAAGCCAATTCTATGGTTTTGAGCGGGATGATCCTCATGCACACATTCGATGGTTTAACAAGATTGCATCTACCATCAAGTACAAGAATGTCCCACATGAAGCTATCAAACTTCTTCTGCTCCCATTTTCTGTAGGACAAGCCCGGAATCGGCGAGAAACAACCCCTCGTTCTATCGAGACATGGGAGGATCTAGTCACCAAGTTCGTTAACGAGTTCTATCCTCCATCCCTTAAGAATGAGATAATGAAATTTTCTCGAGATTTGATGAATCATTCGGGAGGCATGGGATCGTTACAAAGAGTTGCTTCAAGTGTCCGCATCATGGTTTTACCGAATTAATGCAAATGGATACTTTCTATAATGGTCTCAACCGGACTAATCAAGACTCTTTGAATGCCTCCGCGGAGGTAATTTCTGAGCAAGACCACCAAAGAAGCCTTGCAAATTATTGAAAACAAGTCCCACGTCCGCCTCTTTCCGAGCAAAGACATATCGGTCTCATGCCGGACCTTCTTCTTCATCTCTGTGAGTACATCTAGCACCGATGCTAAGATTGACAAACTCACGATATTATTCAGCTTTGGTTCTTGCTAACCAAAAGAAAGTGACCTTCACACGACACCAACACATGGTGAAGTGAAGAAAGTCGAGAGTTGTGTTACTTGTGGTGGTCCTCATGCATACTACAATTGTACTACCACCGATGGTAGTCCATTTGAAGCCAATGCTCTAGCGGTGCTTCACATCGTGGAGGTAATCAATACCGCCCTCAAATGAACCACACTACCGGTGCTAACACTAATCGTGCACCACCCGGTTTTAACGAATCATAACATGCAAAACCGAATCGAACCAACCTAGAATGAACCAAGGTTACCAAAACCAAGGTAATTTCTATCCTGGACCAAATCAAGGTTTCCAACATCAAGGAACCTTAATCAAAACAATTTCAATCGGGGAATCAATTTCATGGGAATATGAATCCGAATCAAGGAAATTTTCAAAACCAAGGCCCTAATCCTAACATTAGAGGCCGTAATTTTCCTAATCCACCTCCGCCATTGTTCCAACCGGACCATCATCCGATGAGTTGTTGAAACAATTCATGAAATCCCAAGATGAAATGAACAGTTGTTGGTCGGTCGATTGTCGATCTAAAGAAGTATTTAAATGATCAACCCTCGGGCTCGGAAAACTTCCGAGCAACACGATCGTTAACCCGAGGGGCGATGCAAAGGCGATCACGACTGAAGTGGTGTTTCATATGATGGACCCGCTATTCCTACTACCTCTTCTTCTTCTCTCCCTAAGGTAGTAGAAAGTGAACCTAAGACACACAATGGACCTCACGACTCCAATGCCTCCTCCACTAGGAGAAATGAGTCAAGTTACCAAGGATACAACGGACAAGGTGCATTTTCAAGCCCACGGCACCACACACGTCCTACCTTCTGTAGTCCAACCTCAGTTGTCCGAAACCCAAATCAAATCTAGGAGTTGTTTTGAACCTCCAGTAGCTCCGTTGAAAACCGAATCCAAATCTTCTATTCCTTACCCATCACGTTTGAATGAGCAAAAGCTCCATGAGAAAGCCAGTCATCAAATGGACAAATTTTTCCAAATTTTCCAAGAGTTACATTTTGACATAAGCTTTATGGATGCTATCATCTTGATGCCCAAGTTTGCATCAACTCTCAAACACATGTTAAGCAATAAGGAAAAGCTGTTTGAAATGGCAAAACTCCTCTTAACGAGCTGCTTTCGTGATCATCCCAAGAACCTTCCGAAAAGCTTGGAGATCCCGGAAAATTTCTCTTACCTTGTGTATTTCCGTGAATGGTTGAATGCTTTGCCTTAGCCGATCTTGGTGCAAGCATCAACCTGATGCCTTATTCAAGATGGAAGAAACTTTCTTCCTAGGAACTTACTCTACATGCATGACTCTCGAGCTTGCAGATCATTCCATATCCGTCCTTTTGGCATTGCCGAGGACGATTGTGAAAGTAGGAAAGTTCCATTTCGGTGACTTCGTGGTTGTTGATTTTGATGCCGATCATCGGGTTCCTCTCATTGTTGGTCGAGGATTCACGAGAACGGGCCGTGCTCTCATTGATGTATTTGAGCAAGAAATCACATTACGTATTGGTAATGAAGCCGTCACCTTTAACCTTGATCAAACTTGAGGTACTCGCAAACTATGATTCCGAGTCGGTTAACCAATAGATATCATTGATGTTGTTTCAAGAGTACTCTCAAGAAGTTCTTAGTTATTCTCATAATTACGGAGGGGATCCCACCACATCTTCTCAACCTATCATAGCCAATTCTACTCCTTCTATCACTCCTTTTGAGGGAAGAGACTTCATCTTGGAAGAGATTGAAGCATACTTGGCTAGTGATTCATTCCATGGGAAATTGATCATGCTCCAATTGACATTGAGGGGACATACTTCTCATTGAGAAGTTGATCAATGATGATCCATCAAACCCTCACACTAGTGATTCAATTCGATGAGATTAATGCGGAGGAGATATTCTTCAAAGAAGTTGTTAAATCAGACACTTCTCCTCCTCTCCTCCCGCCGAGCTTCATAACAAGGAAGTCAAGTCGGTTGAGAAAACCAAGAATTTCCGAGGTTGAGCTTATGGACTTACCTCCTCATCTCGAGTATGCATTTCTTGAAGGTGATGATAAATTACCCGCCATTATTTCTCGAGATTTGAGTAAAGATGAAAAAATCGCTCTCATAAAAGTCTTGAAGTCACATAAGCAAGCAATTGCTTGAAACTCTCCGACATTAAGGGTATCAACCCGAGTTTTGTACTCACAAAATCTTGATGGAGGATGACTTCAAACCAAATAGCTTCAACATCGAGAAGAGTAAATCAAAAATCCATGATGTTATCAAACAGAGGTTATCAAACTTCTTGATGCATGATTGATTTACCCGATCTCGATAGTCCTTGGGTTAGCCCAATTCATTGTGTTCCTAAAAGGGTGGCATAACTGTTGTCACAAATGAAGATAACGAGTTAATTCCAACTCTACCGTTACTAGATGGCGTGTTTGCATTGACTATCGTAAGTTGAATGACGCCACTCAAAGACCATTTTCCTCACCCTTTATGGACCAAATGCTTGAGAGATTAGCGAGGAACCAATACTATTGTTTCCTTGATGGTTTCTCGTTACTTTCAGATCCCCATTGATCCAAAGGATCAAGAAAAGACTACATTCACCGCCCATACGGAACTTTTGCCTCTGACGTACGCCTTTTGGCTTATGTAATGCTCCCCGCATCGTTCCAACGATGTATGATGGCCATTTTCCACGACATGATCGGGAAACAATGGAGGTGTTTATGGATGACTTCTCGGTCATTGGGGATTCATTTCAAACATGTCTCTCCCATTTAGATAAAATGCTCAAACGGTGTGAAGACACCAATCTTTGTCTAAATTGGGAGAAGAGCCATTTTATGGTCAAAGAAGGCATAGTCCTTGGCCATAAGATTTCAAAAAGCGGATTGAGGTAGATAGAGCAAAAGTTGATGTTATTGCTAAGCGCCTCATCCTACTACCGTTAAAGGTATTAGGAGTTTTAGGTCATGCCGGTTTCTATCGAGATTCATACAAGATTTTTCTAAAATCGCCTGACCTATGACCCATCTTCTTGAAAAGATGCTCCTTTATCTTCTCACCCGAGTGCATCAAGCTTTTGAAACATTAAAGAAAAGCTTCTCAAGCACCTATTCTCGTTGCTCCCGATCGATTTACCCTTTGAGCTCATGTGCGATGCAAGTGATTTTGCTATCGGTGCAGTCTTAGGGCAACGCAAACAAGCATTTTCACCTATCCACTAAGCAAGTAAACTATGATCAAGCTCAAACTCATTACACCACCACGTAAAAGAGCTATTAGCCGTGGTGTATGCATTTGAGAAGTTTCGCCATACTTAATCTTGACCAAATGCGTGGTGTATACGGATCACTCGGCTCTCAAATATCTCTTTGCAAAACAAGATGCAAAGCCGAGATTGCTCGTTGGATTCTCCTCCTGCAAGAATTTGATATCATTATACGTGATAAAAAGGAGCCGAGAATCTAGTGGCGATCATCTCGTCCGTTTAGAAAACCCTCACCAAGATGTTTTCGAAAGAGGAAATAAATGAAACATTTCCTTCGAGACACTCAATGCGGTTTCTTTTCGTGGAATTCTTCACCCCATGGTTTCTTGACTTAAAATTACCATGCGGGTAACTTCATAGTGAAAGGGATGTCGACCCAACGTAAGAACAAATTCTTCAAAGATGTTAAACATTACTTGGACGACCCTACTTGTTCAAAATTTGTGCGGATCAAGTCATCAGCGATGTGTTTATGGACGAAGCTATTGACATTCTCAAAGCTTGCCATGCTTTGGACCCATCGGGGCCATCATAGTCCAAACTACACCGCCAAAAGGTGTTTGATTCCGGTTTTATTGGCCCACTATCTATAAGGATGCCCACGATTATGTCAAAACTTGTGACGCTTGTCAACGCCACGAAAATATCTCTCAAAGAAATGAAATGCCGCAAAACGCCATTCAAGTTTGTGAGATCTTTGACATCCGGGGTATTGACTTTACGGGGCCATTTCCATCATCTCGCATGAAACAAGTACATACTCGTGGTCATTGACTATTTGTCAAAATGGGTTGAAGCAAAAGCTTTACCTACCAATGATGCCCGAGTTGTTGTGAAATTTTAAAATCTCTTTTGCTAGGTTTGGAACTCCGAGAGCTATAATCGATGATCGTGGTACACATTTTGCAATGATCAATTTGATCGTGTCATGCAAAAGTATGGTGTTACCCACCGCCTCTCTACCGTATACCACCCCCAAACAAGTTGGGTGTGGAAGTTTCAACCGTGGTATTAAAAGAATTCTTGAAAGGACAAGAGGCGAAAATCGTGCATCCTCGGTCGGATAAACCGGATGACGCTCTGGGCCTTCCGTCTGACTTACAAAACACCCATCGGGTGTACTCCATACAAGCTAGTGTACGGAAAGGCATGTCATCTTCCGATTGAGTTAGAGCACAAGGCATCTTGGGCCTTAAAGCATGCAAATTTCGATATTCAGACAATGGTGATCACGAAAGTTCAAATGAATGAACTAAATGAACTCCGTGATCAAGCATACGAGAACTCTTTGATCTATAAACAAAAGACAAAGAAGATTCATGACTCTAAAATCAAGAACCGCGTTTTCAACGTTGGTGATCGAGTCCTTCTTTTCAATTCAAGATGGAAGGTTTTCTCGGGAAAGCTCAAGTCCCGTTGGTCCGTCCATTCACCATTGCTAAGGTTTATCCTTATGGTACCATTGAGTTATCACAACTGATGGTCCTAATTTTAAAGTGAATGGTCATCGATTAAAGCATTACTTTGGAGGACATTCCATCCATGGTTGTCCCGGATCTACAAACTTTCCCATGAACCAATGAATGCGGGATCGAGTCAAGCTAGTGACTCGGGAATCAAAAACAATAGCACACACCATATGGGTTTTCACCCATATTTCATCTTCTTTCTCTGTTCTACCACCCTAGTGTGGGGAGTTTCCTCCAGCATTGTTGTATATAAAATCAATTTAAAAAAAAAAAAAAAAAAAAAAAAAAAAAATCTCTTTCAAATAATGGCGTAGTATTTCCTTTTACGTTCTTTGTTTCGCATAACCGCGGTACTTTGAATATTGAGGCAATATTCATTTCTAAGTGGGGAATTCTCACGAATTTTATCATGTATTATCCACCCAATTCCCGTTTCCGCCAAATTTTTTTGGAGTAAGTGTTTTCACTTACTCAAAGAAATGGTAATCATCCGCCATGTCTAAAAACAAAAGGATTGGCTAATCCAGAGCAAACGACTCTTGGTAAAGATTTCTCAAATCCGTTTATGGCTTGCAATTTGCCCAAAATTGTATGGTATTCAACTCACCATATCCTAAAAGTGAAGAGTTGGCTAGCCCGCAAGTTTATGGCTTGTGGTAAAGGCGATGGAAAAACCATAATTGGTAATCACCACCAAAGATAATAGTGATAATTTATCTAAGATTTGGCTAGTCCAGAGCAAACGGCTCGTAAAGACAAATCAAATCCGTTCTGACTTATGATTTGCTCAAAATCATTTGGTTATCGTTGTACCAAGGTTCTTACTTGAACCAAAACAATTGGCTACTCCAAGTGATGGCTTTTGGTAAAGAGTCTTTAAAATCCATTAAAGTTCTAAAACATTGCTATGGACTAGCAATATCTTAGTGTGGGGGATTGATGAGTGTCTAAATACTCATCATTTTTGTACAATCTAAACTCTGCAAAATCATCTCGAAACACTCAAAATGCATCAAAATGATGAAAATATCACAAATCGTTGTTTTATGTGTTTTAAATGCAAAAGATCAAAATCGATGAAAATGATTCAAGTTTGCAAAATTGGCGCTTTAGTCCCCAAGTTTCAAAAGTTGTCAAATCTAGTCCACGAATTCAAAATGTGAGTTTTATCATTCAAGGTCCCGAAATATTCTAAGTTGTTAAAATTGGTCCTTGAATGATTCTTTGGTCAAATGGCGTAAAAAGTCCCTAAACTTTGAAAATGTCAAATTTAGTCCTTGGATATTTTAAGATGGAAAATGATCAAATTTTATCCTTGTACTATCAAAGTTTGTCAAGTTTGGTCCTTTTGATATCATTGGAGAAAGTTCAGTTTTGGTCCCTCAACAATCCGAATTTACAAAATTGGTCCTTGTAATATCTACCAAACCAAACGGACACCTTTTAATATTAAAAGCCCAAATCCAATCCATGGCCCAATGCAATATCCAAGCCCAACAACCTTGAACCCTTGAACCATGGACCTTGAGCCAGTCCAATATACCACTTGACCCCTGCCAATACCAATTGTGAACCCCCGTTAGTATAACTAATCCCTCGGTCAAACAAGTCAAAGGCGCCAAATCCCAGCTACTGTTCATCCTCCTCACAAAACGCTGTAAATCCAAAAACCAGAGCTGGTTTTCCATCTTTTTCAAACCCACCACTTGTCTCACCTCACCTCACCTTACCTTGTCCCTCCACCTCCACATCTTCCAAAACCCATTAATATCAAAACCTGCTAGAGACTTTTTGGCCAAACCGCCATGTGTCAAATATGAGGAGTTGGATGATTTCAATGGTCAAGATTGAGTGGGAAAGTTTGAGAGGTCGACAAGGAGTCATAAAAGTCTATAAAAGAGGGAAGAAAAGAATGTATCAAGATATCTAGAGTTTTTAGTTTTATGTATGTCGTTTTAAGTACTTTTCAATTTCCAGGTATTTTAAAGCTTTCAAGAGTTTTGTTAAGTTATCTCGGTGTAATAACAATCTATTTTCGCTTCAATTTCAAGTTTTAAGTTGCAAATTCAGCTTTATGCGCTTTAACTTCAAAAATCTCATATGCTCTAATGTTGTTGTTGGTTGTTTGTATGGACCTAAATAGATCACATAAGCTCCTAGAAAGCTTCTTCAAGCTTTTAGTAACATTAAAAACCGTTTAGAATCAAAAGCAGAAAAATCACAAAAATACTCATAAATAGTTGAAAATTCAAAATCCATTGGAAATGGTGTTCACAAATGAGCAGGTAGATTGTGGATGGCCTTGGGTTAGAAGCTTTGTGGAAAGCTATAGGTTGTGTGTTTGTGCATCGGTTCTCGCCACTTGGACTCTACTTTGTAAGCCTTTTGTTCATTTTGCATTTCACCGTTTTAGTTATTTACTAGCTTGAATCTACGTGTTTTATGTTCATTAGTCTTAGTTAAGTATATTTGAGTATTAAAACCACCACTTGTTCTTTTTAAATTGTAGTTTATAAAATCTCATCTTGACAGTTAAAATTGCATTATTGTCATTTCTTAATTTCTTGTTGTTAGTATAGTTGTTTAATGCTTCATTAGTCCTAATAAATGATAATATGAGGTCTCATCATCGCTTCATGGTTTTAATTTGTGTTTAGCTTTGAAAATTTTCCAAACAGCTTAAGTATAGGGTGTTTGGATTTGCTTGTTTAAACTGTAGTAGGTTTTGTTTTAGTTGATTGCTTGTACTTGCTTTGTGTCACATACACACCTAATATCTCGCTTTAACAAGAAAAACGATGGTCATTTGTCAAAAGTCAAAATTAGCTTTTGATCAAATCATGTGTTCACGTTGATTTTTATGATCCATGATCTTGTTTTTATGTTCATAAATTGTAATTTTGATCAAATCAGTCTTATTTCACCTTAACATAACATAATCGCTTAAGATCAATTTAAAGTTCATAATAGTCAACTTCTTTGTTTTTTATAAAAGTCAAATTTTCATTTTGGTCGTTTTTGAATTAAATAGATAATTTTAGTGTGAGTTTAATATTGAGTTTTAGCTTAAAATCTTTTGGGGTGTCAAAGTTTAGTTGCTAAACTTAATAAGAAAAATACTAGTTCATTGTTAATCAGCTTATAAAGTGCTTATTTTCTAGTTTCTTTTGGACCCTTGTTTGATAATGGTGCCCTGTGCACAGTTGGGTAGTCCAACTTGATAAGCTCACGTAGCTTATTAGTTGGTCTAAGCTTGTGATCCTTGGTTCTTTGAAAGCCAACCCAGCCATCTTGAGGTCTCAAGCTTGGTTTTTCATTTTCTAGCTTGTTTGGTAGGGCTGCAATAAGCCTCAACCTTGTCCCATTTCTGTCCATTTCTCAGTTTAAGCTAAGTGCTTATCTGCTTATTCTAGCTTATCAGTGTTTGTAATTGTTCTTTCTAGCTTCATTTGAGTTACTTTAGCTTATTTGTGTAACCACCCGCATTTTTAGGTTACTTTTTATTTTCGAATTTACTATTCACTTTTACTATTCAAATTCACTATTCATCTCGTAAAATTTTAATCCACATTCTCGTAAGATAAATTATTTTAGTAATAACTTTGAGAGTTCGACCATCGTTAGATCATTTTCATAAAATTATTAAGTAAACATCGCTTTAAAGTTTCGCTTTTAGACGGTCCACTGCTTAAACATCACGCTTAACGAAAATCAACCCCGATAATTTTCCTCGCATCGATAAATTTTTAGATCCTTCAGATTAATTTGAGAATTTTAAGAATTATTATTTTTAAATAAGCCCAAATTGAACAAAACTAAACTTATGTTTTAAACAATTCTACTTACATCCGCACTTAACGATTTAGACTTGTTTTCTAATATGTTTTGACACTTTTACATTTTGGAAAAGTCAAACATATTTCCTCCTCCTTGACCATAAAGGAATTAACCTTGTCGTTCTACATTTTGCTTAAATCACAGAACTTTTAAACTTCACGAATAACTGTAAAGTTATCCCGCTGATGACTGAAAACCATATTTTAACATCTCATATCACTTTTAGACTAATTTTAGTCTACTCTAAATAAATTCACGGTCGCTTCCTCGAAATTTCGTTCTTTCCGATAAACTGCAATTACGCTTTTTTGACCCGTATTTCCGCCTTTAACCGCTTTTGCACCCAATGAGACTTATCACCCATTTTATATTTTTAGATGGAGTATAATTATGAGTTTCATCATTCCTACAAGTTTCAGATTTTTACGATAGCTTGGTTTACGCTTTATGGCTTCAAGTTAGCGATTAACTAACCAAAACTCACTCCAGAACCAAGATAAGATCAAACTAACCACATAAGTCATCTTATCTCTTCCATGACAGAACTTAGGGGGAGTCATCATATTGGTGGCATCATCCTAACCTTGGTTCATTAAGATCATTACAAGTGTCCTAAACCTAACCATGGTTAATATTTAACCCAATATATGGTTAACCAAACTTACCCTCCTATAAATAGCAAGTGATATACATCCCAAAGACCTCCACAAACTGAATTGGATCGTTCATACTCTAAAATATCCATATCTTCCATCATTTGATCCATAAACTCCAAGTTTATGCAAGGAAGTTCCAAAGATCAAGCTACTACATCAAATCTCTAGCAAGTTTAAGTGATCTTCTTGAGTTTAGATCCACTCAAGTCACTTAGGACTTAATCACCAACTCTTCATGTTTGCAAGGGTGCCAAGGTGTGGAAAGCTAGCTCAATCCGAAGTCTTAAGCGATCAATCAATGTCCGATCCTTACTAGTTACTCCTTTCTTATTGAAAGCCAAAAGTTGTAAGCAACTTATCACCACCATCATCTCATCTTTATTATTCATAATCTTAACTATTTCATGCTATATATATAGTTACTATGTTGATTCATGATGTACATATACTCAATCACTTGTTTTAATTTACATATTGTCATAAAAGTAACAAACTAGAAAACTAGTCATATCCTATACATGTGAGACCATTAAAATCAGTAACATATGGACTATGTAACTTACATAATATGGTAGACAAGATAAAAGGTAAACATAGCAACTTGAACCACCGAAACGGACAAACGAGTCAAAAGTTATAGGCAAAAGAAGTTAGCGAAACCAAAACGCCAAACCGCCATTTTGAAACTGTTTAGGTTCTGCCATTTTGAAAGTCATACTTCTGGTCCGAATCATAAAAAGTTAAAACACGAAGTTGTCCGAACGACGTTTTCCTTCAATAACAAAGAAGCTCGGACCTTGAAAACGCTTAAACAGGCCATAAATCTTTCAAAAACAGAAACCGCCGTAAATATAGTCTCATAACTATACTTTTGTCACAACTAAAAGCAAACCAAGAGGCCTAATGGCCATAAACCAAGACCACGGCTACGGCTAAGACCAAAGTTGAGTCTCAAGACCATGGTAGTCAAGACCAAAGTCACGGCAAGGCCATGGCTAAAGCCTCAAGGCTTGTTTACCCAAGATCGTTAACTAAGGTAATCATATATATGAAACGACGAGAACTTGTAATAACCAACTTTACAATTTAGAAACTTGTAAGATTTTCTTTAAACACTTGTGATATAAATTATGACGATATTTGTAATAACCAACTTTACAATTTAGAAACTTGTAAGTTTTTCTTTAAACACTTGTGATATAAATTATGATGATATTTGTAATAACCATTATGATTCCTAATCAAAACCAAACAACCTTGTAACTTGTGTTTACAAACCATATGACACTTATGATATATAAATAAAAATTATGTTTTATCTACTAAGTGCTACAAAACTAGGGAGCTTCATGTGAGGGGTTTCATTTGAGTAAACGATCGACGAGTTCGGATTTACGAATTAAAGTGTCCTAGCTCCTCGAACGCCATCGCATGACCTCACAATTATGATGGCCCGAACGGTAGTACGATATCTATAAACTAAATACGTTTCACATATTAAAGATCTTTCTATAAACATCATATGATAATTGACTACATCATGATCAATATAGGAATATATATATATATATATAGGATGGTTTATGTTTTCTTAAACATTATTCCAAACTTAAGTCGCAACATTTCATTTTTAGGTTGCACGTAGAAGTCTTCCGACTTATCCATCACATCCGTTAGTACTTAACATCATCAACTCTCGGTGAGTTCATAGCCCCACTTTCTATTACTTAAATTGTTTTACAAACCCTTGGGGAGATACATGCTTTATTTAAACCGAACACATTGCTTTCAAATTTATACTTATCTCGATTATTTTACTTGCACTAAGTTACCGCATTTGCCAATCTTAAGTCCCTAAATCATGAATCATTAATCACGAGTGAAGTGAGCGCAATATTGTGGATAGATCTATCGATTGATTTAATCCCGCTTGTTTGACCGTGATCCGTAAACAAACGCACTATATTTGAGTACATCGTAAAATGGCAAATTTTACCTACTGGGGCATCGGTTACTATTATATGACGCAAGTTAACGCCTTGATTGCATGATGCTTAGTGAATAATAACTGCTTTTGTTTTCAAAACATTGGTGTGAGTCTAATTAACTCACACTACCAACATAATGTGTTCAACCGCTAACAAACTCTATGAATTTCACTCAACCTTTGTGTTGACAGCTTTAAGCATGTATTTCGTGTCTATAATGTCGGTCGCACGGAAGAGCGAGGACTAGATCAAGAAGGCTATAAATATTTTATCATTCATAAAACATCAAAGACTTTATATTGATGTCTTTTGTAAACAATGGAACCAATCGTGACCTATTTTGTAAACTCGATATATTTGAATAATTTGAATGATAAATCCTTTTTAAACGACTCTTAGAGATCGCTTTTCTATTATTATATTTGTTGTGCCATGAAGTAACACCCGCTTTGAATTCACAGATCAAGAAATTGGGGTGTTACAGATTGGTATCGAGACACGCTTATAGAAAACGGGTCTAATTGAGACTTAAACTATAACTACTTTTATAAACAAAACATTTTATAGCCTCCGTTCTCCGTGCCTTCCATCCTCCATACTATTATGTGACTTTTTAGGCATTTTAAGCTATACAAACATACTAGTATATTGATATATACACTTGACATAATTTCAATCATAAACAAAGTACTCAATATATCTCAAGGTAGTTTATTCTAAGGCATTACGACACAATCATATTTTCCCAATCTCCCAATCATGCATCTACTCATGCATTTTAGGATTACGAAACTTCCTCCAAGACATTGTAATCGACTACAATGGTCTTTCCTACTTCCGGACATTGTGAGATACAATGGTCTCATTCATTTTCAAGACACCGTGAGATACAAAGGTCTCTATTACACTCTCGCATAATCGTAAATCCTACGGTGGTCTCTATTACATTCTTAGACACCGTGAAATCCTACAAAGGGTCTCTATTACATTCTCGTATAATCAGAAATCCTACAAAGTGGTCTCTATTACATTCTTAGACACTCAGAAATCCTACAAAGGGTCTCTATTACATTCTCGACATCAGAAATCCTCACAATGTCTCATTTATTTCACAAGACATTGTGAGTTACACAATGGTCTAATTTACTTCACGATATTGTAAGTTATACAAAGTCTCTAAAGATTATCTTATAAACAATATATGATATTGTTTTACATGAAACCCGCACACTATCAATTTCTTAGTTTTCGTCACCTTAAGTTATTTTTAGAAAAGTTTCATAATTTTCCTAACTGCTTGGCATTTATTATAATTTTAAATAGTTAAAAGTATTAAATAATTAGTAATAAATAATTAAAAAGCATAAAAATATCTTTTCGCTTTTAAAATTAGTTTTATCATATTTTAGATTTTTCCAAGTTCAAATTTCATTTTCCGTGTTTATTTTATATTTTCTAGTATTTAAGCGTATTTTAAATAGTAATTAATTAGTAATAAATAAATAAAAAGTGTAAAAATATATTTTTAGTTTTAAAATAAGTTTTATATTATTTTAGATTTTCCAAATCATAATTTTATTTTTCTAGCCTTATTTCATATTTTCTTTTATTTTATAGTATTTATAAATAGTTTAAATTAGTTTTAATTAATAATAATTAGATAAATAGTTATAAAAATAATTTTCTTTTCTAATAATTTTCTTTTATTTTTAGGATTCCAAAATGTCATTTTCATAATTTTAGGTCTTTTATTTTTAGATTTCACTTTTATTTTGTACGCGTTTAGTTTTAAACGTCACGTGTTTAGGTTTGTCTTATCGATTGTTGTGCTTTCCAATTCTATGTCCAAATACATTCCAATCAATCAAGAGTGTAATAATTCATCAAACCTTTCCGATCACTATCCTTAGTGATCATTCTATCATCTCGATCAGTGTTTCCACACCATCAGTCTCCGTGACTTAACTACCCGGAATTCATTATATTCTCCCGATCTTAATTGCATTTTGTGTTTGAACTGTTTTAAGTTTCTTACGGTTAGCCATTCACAAGTGGCTAGCTTGTGTGAGATAACTCGACGGTTTAGCGAATCAACTTTCCAACTTTAAATATGCCGAACTGCTTCTATTTAACATTAGTTTGCATTTTAATGGTAATTATGTACATATAGTTATAGAATTGATAAGTTAATGGTAATTATATTACATGTGAAAATTATTTCCTCAACATTCAACAATGCATTAAAGATAATTGGTTCAATATTCAATATTGACTTTTAACTTTCATTTTTTACTTTAGTACTTCAGTGCCATTTGTAATTACTCTGTGTAATAAAGATTACCATAAAACAGTAGATTTAACCAAAACTATGTTCATAACCTCCTTTCTTTAGATTTAACCAAAAGTATGTTTAGTTTATTTGTAAACTTTGCTTTGTTTTTGTATTGCTTAACTTTAAGAGTTTTCATGGGCCTCTTACATCATTAATATATTTTTTAAGTAATTATTGCTCACCTTTCAAATTTTTATCTTTCTTTTACTTGTCTAACGGACTAAAACATATTTTTTCATTTCCTAACACAAAACAAAATTATATGTTAATTCCAAAGAATAAAGAATGCTATGAAACAAGAAAGCAAATCAATTATTAATTACCGATTTATTTTCTCGTTGAATACGAGAAAAGTAGCACAAGTAGCACACTATTAATTACATATTTCCCCACCAAAATATCATAATAACAAAATACCCGATTTTACATATTAAATTCTCATATTTACCCATCTTGTTAAAATTACTTTAGCATATGACATTTATACCCTTTCTTGTATCCATCTCTATTTTCAAAACCGTTTACTACGGTTTCGAATTAGAGGTGGCAAATGTGCCCAAAAGCAAAAGATAGACTAAATTGGCAAAATTTTTAAAATTTGGGCACATTTAACCCCCTCATTTTTTTTTGAAATTGGCACATATAGCGATTGAAAACTTAAATGGGCACTAACGCACATTTTTTCCTTCAATTGTAGAACATTACGATCGCTTTAAAAAAAATTATATAATACATTTAAGTTTTTAATATAAATAAAATATTACGCTTAAAAATTTTATTTCGTCATTTAGGTCTTTTATTAAGCGATTTGTATAACGTACCAACGGCCGCGCCTGCTTAGCCCATGCCGTTTAGGCCCGTGCCCATTTTAGCATGTGCTTGCCCTACTCTGCTTTGCCACCTCTATTCCCAATTTTATTTCCAAAGAAATCACGACAAGTTGACAAGCATACAGTTACATAACAAAACTATAACATATCTTAAAGTTTAACAAAAAAAACTTTAGTCACATCATTTGACTAATTTTATATTCAAATGTCGGGTCATTTTAACAATAAAACTACGATGCAAGTTAAACATGAATACATGCATAGTCAATATCAAAGAATTACTCATAACAGATATGGTAGAAAATGATTCTCGCTTTGGCGTCAAACTTGAGAAAAGAGTGAAAGGGTAAACCGAGTAAAAAAAATAAGGGCATAATTGGATTAGAAAAAAGATTGATGAAGATTGGGTATATTTGTTATTTAAAAGTTTTGGTGGGGAAATATGTAATTAATAGTGATTAAATGAGGATATATGTAATTCCTATTTAGTGGAAATTATGAATTCATTTTAGAGGATCCTAAAGATAACATTTTCCTTAATATTTAACTTTGACTTTTCAAGTTTCAAATTTCAAGTTTTCACTTTCACCTTTTACCTTTTTCCATTTTATATAGAAAGATAGTAAGATAAATACAAGCTCGTAAGATACTAGTTATAACGACACTAGTCAACCATTTTGCTCAATTAAACTTAAATTCCTTTTAGAAGCCTGAAAATTTACAACCAACTTAATCGACACAATTCTATGAAACTTTATTTTGTTTTACTTACATATAATTTTTCTTATGTTAACGTACTTGTTTAAAAATGAATAAGTGACACATTTTGTCCTTATATACAATGGCGGAGCTTAGTGAGGCATAAGAGAATTTTGCGCCTCCTGAGATGGATTCTTATCTTCTTCATGATTCTTTGTTGTGTAAACACAACTCAGTAGAGAATCTGTGAGTTTGGCCTCCCATATTTATTTATATGCCTTTTGGCCTCCTAAAATTAACTGAAGTCTCCACTACTTATATATATGAAAAGTAAATGATAAATGGACACAATAAAAGTGGTACTATACAGATAACAAAAGGTAAAGTGTTACCATAAACATCTCACTCACAAATACACATGGTCCTCCACTGTTTTGCCCTAACATTTGGGAACACGTGCTTTTTTTTGTCCGTCCCATTGCAAGAAATGCATATCGTTATTATTTGTTCAGAGTCACATATAGTATAGTAACATAAACTTGTAATCATGTATTTCGAGTCTAAAGCAGAAAGATGAGAAAGAAACCAAAAATGACACGAACAATTAATGAGAAAAGAAAATGGAAATGTTTTTAGGCTTAAAATACGACTAATATTGTCTAAATTCAGTGGTGATGATTTATAGGTTTTTAAAACGCGGCCTCTGTTGTCATCATATGATAATGACACGCAGATTACTATTAAACCTCCCATGATGTGGTCATAGTAATATTCCTTTGTCTCCTTTTTTCAAGATAACACGCTTTGTCGGTTCATTCAGTATTTCAGATGCTTTTAAGCGTTTGACTTATTAAACTTTATATTTATTCTCGATTTTCCTTTTATACTTTTGATATAAACAAAATTATAAAATAAAAAATAATAAAAAAAAAAAAATAAAAACAAAAATCTATGGGGTCATAATAAAAACTAGTATCACAATAACTCAACCCTAACGACACATAAGTTAGACATACTATTAAGACTCCGCCTGCCAAAATAATTGTCATAAAAAAACACATAGTTTAAGAAAAGTGCATTTATTACGAACTTTCTCATTCTTACTTTTTGTGATGATGCTTTACCTTAAGTAATTAATTAAGGTATTCTTTAAAATTTGTAATAATAATTTTAAATAAGGGCAATATAGTAAACTTGATTAAACATTCCTTTCTATATTTAGCATGGACAATTATTTTGAGACATACAAAAAAGAAAAGGTGGACAATAAAATTAAGACGGAAAGAGTATAACAATTAGTCAATTCAATCAATACCCAAAGAAAGTTAGTTCTAACTCTTGTGTTCTCTAAATCAGAAAAAAGAATATAAAAGCATATGCTTTATGAATCAACTTTCGCCAAATATTCTAGACTTTGAGAGAAAAAATCAAAACCTTAGTTTATTTTCTCTCTCTTTTGGCGTTCGCTCCAAACAAGAAAATACTTAAGTATACGATATTTAGTTGTATATGATATTTTTACGGAAAATGCCAAACGTAGCTCAAAAATATATTTATAATTGTCAAACATGTATAGTTATTCTATATATTAAAGGGCAGTTTGATATTATTCAAAGCAATGTAGCGCCACAATATTTTGAATAGTAAAATTAAATTTTCGTAATTTTCGTTTTAGACCTTAAGGTTACTGGTCCATTGCAGAGTTACTCTTTAAGAACAACTTTGCAAAATGCCGATAACTTTAGAGACTTTTCAGCAAAAAATCATACTATTTTCAAAAATACTTTACGAAAATAGTACTTGCGGTTATCGACATTTTGCATATTTATTCCTTAATAACAAAAATAATTTTGCTAATCGTTTCATTTCGAATTTAGATTAACACAATATTTTCAGAAGAACGCTACGGATACCCCTGCTTATTTTATATCTTCTCACTACAACAAAAGTGGCTTTTAGGACCCTTTGTGTGAGACGGTATGATAATGGAGTCCTAAAACTGCTTAATAGGACATATGAGCGTTTAGGGTCCTTTTAAATATTTGCTACTTAGGGATGTCCTAAAAGGTATATAATAGGATGGTCGATGATTTGGGGTCCCATTATCATATAAGTTAATATGACACTTAAAATATGGGTCCTAATAAATTACCTTTATAAGACGTTTATTCATTATGGTTGTATTATAATAAACCATAATAGGACACGTGAGTTTTGAGTCATAAGACATCGCTAGTTAAAACGCTTATTCACAAAAAGTTTTATTTAGCAAAATTTAATAGGACCTTTGACACGTCGATATTATAACGTTAACCTTTATAGGACGCTTATGTACAATGGTTTTATAACATCATTTTTTTAAAACGATATTTTGCAAAAGTTTTATTATAACAAAACTTAATAGGACCCTTAAAGGATGCATATTAATTATGGTTTTATTACAATACACTATAATAGGACACTTGATATATAAGTCATAAAACATTAATTATTTAAAACGCTTATTCGCAAACGTATTATTAAAACATAACTTAATATGACAGTTGACACTTGGGTCCCATAGATTGATACACCATAATAAGACACTTGATATTTGAGTCATAAAACATCGGTTTTATGGAACACTTATTTGCAAAAGGTATTTTTATAAGAAAAGTGAATAGACCCTTGACAATAGCGTCTTATAACGTTAACCTTATATAACGCTTATTCATAATGGTTTGTTTATGATACACCACAATATGGCACATCTTT